>OX424453.1:9189139-9314826 GCA_949152495.1 Lasius fuliginosus | reverse complement strand
GCTGCACCAGCAACCTGCACCGCTGCACCAGCAACCTGCAGCGCTGCACCAACACTCTGCACCGCTGCACCAGCAATCTGCACAGCTGCACCAGCACCCTGCAGCGCTGCACCGCTGCACCAGCACTCTGCACCGCTGCACCAGCACCCTGCAGCGTTGCACCGCTGCACCAACACTCTGCACCGCTGCACCAGCACTCTGCACCGCTGCACCAGCACCCTGCAGCGCTGCACCGCTGCACCAACACTCTGCACCGCTGCACCAGCACTCTGCACCGCTGCACCAGCACCCTACAGCGCTGCACCGCTGCACCAACACTCTGCACTGCTGCACCAGCACCCTGCACCGCTGCACCAGCACCCTGCAGCGCTGCACCGCTGCACCAACACTCTGCACCGCTGCACCAGCACTCTGCACCGCTGCACCAACACTCTGCACTGCTGCACCAGCACCCTGCACCGCTGCACCAGCACCCTGCAGCGCTGCACCGCTGCCCCAACACTCTGCACCGCTGCACCAGCACTCTGCACCGCTGCACCAATACTCTGCACCGCTGCACCAACACTCTGCACTGCTGCACCAGCACCCTGCACCGCTGCACCAACACTTTGCAGCACTGCACCGCTGCACCAACACTCTGCACTGCTGCACCAGCACCCTGCACCGCTGCACCAGCAACCTGCAGCGCTGCACCAACACTCTGCACCGCTGCACCAGCAATCTGCACAGCTGCACCAGCACCCTGCAGCGCTGCACCGCTGCACCAGCACTCTGCACCGCTGCACCAGCACCCTGCAGCGCTGCACCGCTGCACCAACACTCTGCACCGCTGCACCAGCACTCTGCACCGCTGCACCAGCACCCTGCAGCGCTGCACCGCTGCACCAACACTCTGCACCGCTGCACCAGCACTCTGCACCGCTGCACCAGCACCCTGCAGCGCTGCACCGCTGCACCAACATTCTTCACTGCTGCACCAGCACCCTGCACCGCTGCACCAGCACCCTGCAGCGCTGCACCGCTGCACCAACACTCTGCACCGCTGCACCAGCACTCTGCACCGCTGCACCAGCACTCTGCACTGCTGCACCAGCACCCTGCACCGCTGCACCAGCACCCTGCAGCGCTGCACCGCTGCACCAACACTCTGCACCGCTGCACCAGCACTCTGCACCGCTGCACCAGCACCCTGCAGCGCTGCACCGCTGCACCAACACTCTGCACCGCTGCACCAGCACTCTGCACCGCTGCACCAGCACTCTGCACCGCTTCACCAGCACCCTGCAGCGCTGCACCGCTGCACCAGCACTCTGCACCGCTGCACCAGCACTCTGCACCGCTGCACCAATACTCTGCACCGCTGCACCAACACTCTGCACTGCTGCACCAGCACCCTGCACCGCTGCACCAACACTTTGCAGCACTGCACCGCTGCACCAACACTCTGCACTGCTGCACCAGCACCCTGCACCGCTGCACCAGCACCCTGCAGCGCTGCACCAACACTCTGCACCGCTGCACCAGCACTCTGCACCGCTGCACCAGCACCCTGCAGCGCTGCACCGCTGCACGAACACTCTGCACTGCTGCACCAGCACCCTGCACCGCTGCACCAGCACCCTGCAACGCTGCACCGCTGCACCAACACTCTGCACCGTTGCACCAGCACTCCGCACCGCTGCACCAGCACCCTGCAGCGCTGCACCGCTGCACCAACACTCTGCACCGCTGCACCAGCACCCTGCACCGCTGCACCAGCAGCCTGCAGCGCTGCTCCGCTGCACCAACACTCTGCACCGCTGCACCAACACTCTGCACCGCTGCACCAGCACTCTGCACCGCTGCACCAGCACTCTGCACTGCTGCACCAGCACCCTGCACCGCTGCACCAGCACCCTGCAGCGCTGCACCGCTGCACCAACACTCTGCACCGCTGCACTAGCACTCTGCACCGCTGCACCAGCACCCTGCAACGCTGCACCGCTGCACCAACACTCTGCACCGTTGCACCAGCACTCTGCACCGCTGCACCAGCACCCTGCAGCGCTGCACCGCTGCACCAACACTCTGCACTGCTGCACCAGCACCCTGCACCGCTGCACCAGCACCCTGCAGCGCTGCACCGCTGCACCAACACTCTGCACCGCTGCACCAGCACCCTGCATCATTGCACCAGCACTCTGCACCGCTGCACCAACACTCTGCACTGCTGCACCAGCACCCTGCACCGCTGCACCAGCACTCTGCACTGCTGCACCAGCACTCTGCACCGCTGCACCAATACTCTGCACTGCTGCACCAGCACCCTGCACCGCTGCACCAGCCCTCTGCTCCGCTGCACCAACACTTTGCAGCACTGCACCGCTGCACCAACACTCTGCACTGCTGCACCAGCACCTTGCACCGCTGCACCAGCATCCTGCAGCGCTGCACCGCTGCACCAACACTCTGCACCGCAGACCAGCACTCTGCACCGCTGCACCAGCACCCTGCAGCGCTGCACCGCTGCACCAACACTCTGCACTGCTGTACCAGCACCCTGCACCGCTGCACCGCTGCACCAACTCTCTGCACTGCTGCACCAGCACTCTGCAGCGCTGCACTGTTGCACCAACACTCTGCAATGCTTCACCAGCACCCTGCAGCGCTGCACCAGCACTCTCCACATATTTATATTTTTTTATCTAAACTGTATGTACTAAAATTGTTCACGATCTACTCATGTATATATCTGTCTTATCCAAACCGTCAAAAGAAAAATCTAATTATCAATTTTACTATTCTAGTATATACTTGAGAAGGACCACAACCATATGTTCGAAACGTCGTATTGTTAACAAATAAATAAACATTTTGTTTAGTTTTGTTCGTTTATAATTTTCAAATGTAATAATATTTATTTAACTCACGTTTTTGCCAAGTAATGTACTTGGTTTACTAAATTCCTTAACCACTCATGCCTTTCATACTCACATTTATTCCTTTTATACCTCTAAGACTAGTTTATTTTTTCACAGTCTTTCTAGAAAGCAAAATATAGAATCGATTCTTTTCAGCAAAAGAATCGTTAATTGTCGTCAATAATTTTTAACTTTTACTTTAAGCCGTTAAAATGAAAGGCTTTTTATATTATAATTTCAATTTCAAAAATTATAACACCACAAAACGTCTTTATATTAGAAATTCATTTAATACGTAAGCGTCTTACGTTGACGGACACCCTGTATATAAAAAGACAGAAATCGTGTTACCGACACTTCGTGCACATAGCACGGAACGCAACCGAAAATGTGCACATTGTGAGTTACCATTGAGAACATTCGTGGACATTGGCTACGTAGTTCAATGTGCACGTTTTCTATGTCCACAGAGGGCGTATCGCTTTTAGGGATCACCTAAAACCGGGCCGTGACGTCTCTCAGGCTTCTCTCTGGATTAGATATCGTTTTATAAATTTGGGAATATAAAGGCAGCTTTCCAACAAAAACACATATAGACACAATGGGTGCGTTCAGCAAGCAAAACCGCTAGGTAGCAATCGAACGTGATTGGTTTCTACTTTCAGAACCAGCAAATTAGCGTTGAATGTCAGCGGAAAATCTAGTAATGTTGCCCAACTGTTGAGTCTGCTGAACGCAGACATTGTCACACAATTGGTTATCAAATAGAAAGATTTTCGGAACTTTAAAAAGTCTCTATTCGTTAGCCAATTGCGTGTATTGTATCTAGTTTTATTTTCTTGCACGAAACTCCTAAAATTAAATTTGGGGTTTTTTATCTTTTGCAGTTGGTAACTTGTATAATAGACCAACTTACGAAAACGAATCAGAGAGAGAGCTTCTCTTTCCAGAGTGCAGATATTTTCCTCGCGAACCGCTTGTAATAATTGAGGTTATAGTTAGCACAAATTGTGCTTAAATAATTTGTTTATTTACATTCTATTTAAAAAGTAAGTATATATATATATATATGTACATTCATAAAATAATATATTTATATTTATATTAACGTACTTTTATAACCTAATTCTAAAAATTGGCTTTCGAAAAAGAAATATTATTTGCTGTTTGTATAAATGTATAACAACATTGATAATTTAATGCAGCTACTGAAATGTATTGTCAAAGGATTATTACATTGTAAACATATATTTTATAATGAATAATATCGAATATATACTTTGAAGTATATATTGACACAGATATATTTAATGCAGAGAGAGATATACAAATATATTGAATACAGATTGCAAACACTAATTTATCATATGCCCTATATTTTTTAAAATATAGATTACAGATATCATGGCTGCAACAATGCCAATAAATCCCAAACCATTCCTAAATGGTTTGACTGGAAAACCAGTTATGGTGAAATTAAAATGGGGCCACGAATATAAAGGTTACCTGGTTTCCGTGGACGGATATATGAATTTGCAACTTGCAAACACTGAAGAACATATCGATGGCAACTGCACTGGAAATCTCGGAGAAGTTTTAATCAGATGTAACAATGTCATGTATATAAGAGGGGTGGAGGAATCGGATGAAGAAGGTGAAATGAAAGACTAAATAAAATATATTAAGCTTAATACTAAATTTAATGTTAGATTTTAACCTTGTATCATTAAGTATTTAACATAATTTTGGACTAATAAAATCACTTTTGTTAAATTAAGCAAATAAAATGTTTTCTATACAGATAAAATCGCAAGCGATACAAATTTATAAGTTAACATGGTTTTGGAACATTAGTTACTATAGATTTTGGTCTTGATTTAAATAGAAGTTTCTTCTTCACAATAGCCTTTACAATGTATTCTGTCTTTACAATCTGATCTTCCTCTCCAATTGTCTCATCTCTTATATTGTTACGATGCCTTTCTAATACAACCAAAGGTTTTTCAAGTGTTATTTCTTTTCCGTGTAGTACATGAATTCCAATAATTAAAATAGGTACTCCAGTTTTTGTAAAATGAAGATCGCCAATTAGTTGATTATCTGAATTTTCGATTTTTTCGAATTTCAAATCGCCTTGCAAATCTATGATAGCCCAATCTTCTATAACTCCATTTCTGAAAAAAAATTGCGAAAATGGACTTTTATTTGACATAAAGAAATGTGTTGTTCATATTTTGTGATAAATAAGATATAATCCATGATGAAGATGTGTCTCAAAAAAAGATTTACCTTTTAATCGGTACGATCATTTTTATCAGATCCTTTGTCCTTTTTAAAGAGATTGGACGATGTACATACACATACCACTTCGTTAGGTTAGGTATCGAATACCGCCAAAAATATCAGTCGTTCATAAACTTATACCAGAGAGAAGAATGAGAGGGGCCACGCCGCCGTTTTTGAGACCGTTTTCCTAGCCGGTACAGTGGCGCTAATTGGATCCATTTTAGAGCCGGCCGAAACTACATGGCCAGATCCACTTTTCTGCCACGGTAAAACGATTGTTATCTAAATTGTTATATAAAGAATAATCATATGAAAAATATATTTTTCATATGATTATTCTTTAAGTATTTTCTATTTAGTAAAATTAATAGAAATTCTATATCCTTAATTTTGTTGTGAAAATAAGATCTAAAGTTACTTTTTTTGTAAAAGCATTAATTATTGGAATATATTTAATAAACTGGTTGATTCAACATTGAAATTATGTTGAAATGATAGTCGAAAATTCGTCAAAATTTTGTATCATTTCGATGTCGATTCGATCAAAATTTCAACTTGATTTCAACATTGGTTTTCGACGTTAATTCGACATTGCAACAACTATACATTTCTGACTGGGTATCTATACATTATAGAAAAATGATGTGAACATGAAAAGGAGGCCCAATAAGGATGAATATTTATTAATTGCATAGATGGAATGTGCAATTTCGATTTAATGTTGCACATATATATATTTTATTTTCAATTTTCTTCACATGGAAGTAAGTACATTGAACGCAAATCACAGCACATTTTCGCTCGAATAAATATCCATATATCGACTGTAACAATATGTCCAAACGAAAGTAGAAATAAATGCTTATAGGTGCATTTGTTATTGAGTATACTACTATAGAGAGAATCTGCGAGATTCATATATTTCAAAATAAGATTTTGATGTTCGTTTACATGCCATTTTACAAATATATTTATCTTATCTATCGTATAAAATCAGATTTTTAATTCGTTGAATTAAACATATAAATTTCAATGGTTTAGATATATTTTAGAAAATAATATGTGGATATAAAGTAGACGTAAAAATGATTGAAATTGATCACGAAATGATTTTTATCAGATAATTTTGGTGCTCGATTCTTGTTTCTTTGCGCAATTTGATGAAATAAAGTACTTGGCATCAAAGAATAGCGATTGTGATTAATGTGAACATTTCATAAGTTTTTTTTTTCCTCTTAACATTTACATCAGATATACAATAGATATATAATTGTCTCTCTCAAATGTAATTAGCTTTGATTATCTATTGATGCATCAATCGAGAATTAGGCGTTGAAGCTTATGAGAAATGCTAAGGCAATATCACTCGCAAAATAACGTGTGCGTAATGTACATATGTCTATGTATATATGTATATATTTATATATGTACAAAAATCTTTATATATATATATATATGAAATATCTTCTAAGAATAGAGTACAAAATATTTTAGGAAGATAACTGTGCGGTGAGACGAAATAGGAAGGTGATACTTTCATTCATGTTACTCTAGATAATTATGCTTCTTATCTGCTACAAACAATATAAAGATCTTTAACTCTTCGTTCGAAACGTACACTTTTACCAAGATTTACATACACTTTTAAAATAGGATAAGCTTACTAAAAAGTGATAAAGATGGAGACGCTTTAAATGTGTTTTTTATGCTTCGTTCTCTATCGTACAAAAGCGTTGGCATCTAACGTTAGCAGTAAATTTTAATTAATTTCTAATATTCCTAATTTAGGATTGCCTATTATTTAAGTTCGAAATGCGGCATATCTTTTTAATATCTTAATAATTAATATGTAAAAAAATAACTGCGTGACATAAGAAATTCAAAATGAGGTGTCCTCAGAATATATAATTTTATTCTAATAAATATATTTTAATTTATTTCGATGATTATAGAAGATTATAATTAAAAATTTAGTTGAAAAGTCGAGATAGATCATATAAAGATTCTGTTGGATCAACATGAATTATAACAATTATTATTCTATCAAACTTCTTTCTTTGAATTATTAACATAAGTACAAGACAAATAAAACCAGTTACAGATTCAACAAATGGACGGATAGATTTTATAAAAGCAAGAAGTTTTACAAGTTTAGAAGTACAATCTACGTATGATTTTTTTATATTATGACATTTTCGCGTGAAAATGGTATGTAATAGCATAGTAATAGTAGCGTTATTCGTGTGCTTTCATTAAGAGCAATTAGTAATGCTACAGTGTTAGTAGTATAAGTGCTTTTTATTATGGCTTCTTTGACCATATATCGATTTTCTATAATAAAGAGTTTGATCGTTTAGAAACTAGAAATTTTCAAGGATAGTTTTGAAAGAACATTAAATATTTTTGTAAGTTATATTATAATATGATACGGTACGTAAGCGGATGTGTATTAACCTACCTTTCATTATATTTTCCTTTACTTCACTAACATGTCTTTTTGGATGGATTTTTATCTATGCTGCTAATGTTCATGTATGAAACTGATGAAGGGAAAGATAATAATATGTATATATATATATATATATTGATATTTACAGTGACAGTTATTGAAATGTATTAATTATTAATGATTAGCAATTTCGTTGACTGTTTATGAAAAATTGTATATATACAATAACGTCAACGTTGATGTATATCATAATACCACTTTGTGAATAGTCAACAGCGTTATTTAATACTATGCGTAAAATGACTTTAATATTCATAAATAATTTTGTGTCTCCTCTGTCGAATTATAATATTCATAATTGTTATAAATTAATAAGATTTTCAATTACTTTTAATTTTTGCAGAATAAAAAACCTAGGTGTGTCCACTTATTTTAAAATATAAAAAAATAGTCAATATATTTTTTCAGACGCAACATTAAATAATATAGATAAAAGATACGTACTTTTGCGGATTAGCTTATAGTTTACAAAAAAATGTAATTATAATTGTATTTTGCAATTCCTTAATATATTACAATTTTTTCATTATACACTCTTGTTTTCAAGCAAGATATTTGTGTACATTATGCATTTTTTATATTACATACATAATTATATTGTATATAAAATATTATAATTTATTATATAATTAAAATTATAATATTATATATACAATATATATACATATAATAATTATGTATATGAAATATATACATAATTTAATTTTTTTATGTACATAATTATAAACATAATTTACACTTAACACGGCTTAACACTTCAGAAGATTTATTTTCTTAGAATCTTCTCACAGTTTTCGCGAGGCATGTTATATCGTAGTGACAGAATAATTACTTGTCAGTTAATTTCTAAATTGCTATTTTTATAGCGAATTCGATTAGATGTACTAATGCGCACCGATGTATACTAAAAATCGTCGTACACAAATTTTACTGTATACACAAATCGACTACCAAATTTTCATTGGTCAACGTACTTATATTATAATTTTGAATAACTTTGTAGTCAATTGCATTTAGTTTGCACCAGTGCGCAAAAATTACTGTCATCATATAATCGTAGAGTTTCAAGTTACACACAGCACCGCTGCATTGAGATTTATTATAATTCGGCCGAGAATGGGAGATAACGATTAGGTTTGTGCTGAGAGATTGGCCGGTAAAGTGATAAGGTATAATCTACAACAATGATCCGTTGACATCTTTCAGGAAATAACCTTTCGATTACACTAAATACAACAAAGAGTTAATCAAAATAGCATACACTAAGCTAACATATACTGGGCGTCATAAATGCCTTAATGTTTATCAGATGTATTTTCGAAAAAAAAAAACGTGTCATATTGACATGTGTCATTTTGATCATATGTTGTGTTTCAAATAAAACATATGTTATAAAATTTTTATAAATTTTTTTTGTAAAATATTACTCTCTTCTGTCAAAGTACTAGCTACTCATTTAGTGATTGTTATAACATTTATGATGCCTGGTATAATTATCTCTATATTTTTCTCTAACGTCTTCCAAACACGTCGACAGCATTGAGCATTCGATAATCGCGACATTTTAATGCCTGTGAGGGTTGCCGTCGATTCTACTTGGAAGACTGAGTCGAGATCTGAAGATATCACTCTAGATTTCTTTACGCAAACGCACACAAACACAAAAATAAATTACATTTTTCTTTGTCTCGCAATCCGATCGCGTTCAGCACCAATTTCGCGGACTTAAAAATTACCCTGAGTGCATCGCGCGACTTGAAAAAGTCTCTTTTGAGTATATATCCAATACTTCGTTGGAAAAAGATAATGCCGACTTAAACGATCGGTAATCGTTGATTTCGTTACTACAATTTTTTATCGCACACTCCACGTTGAACTAAATTTGATAAAACTTGATTCTCAACTTTCACCCACTTGACTAAACTTTAGATCCCTCGTCGGGATGTTTCTTCTGAGCGTTCAGTTCTGTCGTAGTTTTAGGAACATCTCTTTCGGGGCTGGGACTGGGACTAGGCGAGGAACTCGGCGATCTTGAACTACTGGAGCTGGAGCTGGATCTGGATCTGGCACGTTGCTTTTGCACCATTTGAGTCTTATATTCGTATAAAGGACCGCGAATAACTTTCAGAGTGGTCTCTAATTCGTAGGCTCGATCCTTTAACGAATTGTACAAGTTAATGTCGAGACCAATCTTTCGTGCTCTTCTATGAAGTACTATGAGATGACGCCTATTCAGTACATCCGGCAGCATATATTCCTATATAAATATATAGAAAAAAATAATTAATTTGTGTCGAGTTACAAGGTTATATATGGTTTTTAATTGTATAATGTATTTTTGATAATTTTCGTAATGTTATAGATTTCTACAAGCATATTTTTTATTTTAAAATTAACCTGTCTGGTGACGAGATAATAAATAAACCACATCATAGTAGTGCCATAAGTGACGAAGTAAGTGACGGGTTCCATTATATCCCATGAATATTCCCACCAGGTTAATCTGGCTAATGCTCCAAATTGGATTGACATCATAACTAGGAACGTCCAGATAAAGAAATTCGCCTTCTTATAAGCGGCATTTTGTATTTCTAGCAATTTCTAGAACGATTAAGAAAATGTAAAATTCATACTCTCTTCTAACTCTGTTATCGTTTTTTTTTTCATTATTTGTGATATATCTAGGTGTTTTTCTATTAGTATAAAAGTATTTTATTTTCCATCATATTCTACGTAATTAAGAAAAATATGTAGATAACATCAGAGATAAATATCATGGATAATTTAAATAAATATATCAGGAAGGACCATGGAAGCTCTAAAGCTCTACGTTTTTTCCTGCTTTATTATTTCATAGGAAAAGAAAAAAAAAAGACGTAAGAAATATTTTACAGAAATTCTCTTCGTATGACATTGCATAATAGCGAATATAGCAAGCGCAATTCGCACAAAGATGGGATTAGAAAAGAATCGCCGTTTCTTCGGTCACGTGTGCGAAGCACGACGCGAGTGTACTAATTAGAAGAATATAGCAATTAAGAAGAGTCGTAAAACTGGCACGTAGTATGAGAAAAGACTGACAATAGAAGTGTGGCCGCGTTTAAATATGATTTATGCGCGTTTGCCATGGAAAGATAATCGATGCATGCGCTTCGTTTAATTACTATTAAACCAATTAATAAATCTGTGTACTATTTCGCATGAGTATCCGTGCCTTATAAATGTATATAACTCGAGTATGCATGTATATCCCCGCAATCTATAATATAAAAACTATATTATTAAATATATATATTTTAACATTTTCACCTGTTCCATGGGTACTAGTTGTAATTTAATATCTTCCAGCTCAGCCACAACCGATCTTTCCATGTCGATGTGATATTCTCGCACATTGAACGCCTCGTACAGTTGTGCAACGAGTGCTTGTACGTCTCCAAGTTTTTGCAGATCCTCCTGCAAAAGTGAGAAATGTAGAGTAATACTTGTAAGTATCACGCTTGGTTCGACAAAAAAAAATATGTGAACCAAAAGATATCGCCGACAAATGAAAATTATGATTGACCGAAATATCGCTCGTTTAAAATTCTAATCAATCGACATTAACCAGAGCATCTCAACTACGCATTTCTAGATTCATATTAAAGATTCTATATTAGATTCTAGATTCTAGATTCTATATTAAAAATACAAAGTCGGATAGAAGACTCGTCTTTATGTGATAACTCACTATCGTGCACCTTTCTTGCAACGGCGGTGAAACAATGTATTCGTTATCGTTTATTATTAATTTGAAATCCTCTTCTAAAAGCGACTCTATCGTATTACTGGAAGATATCCTGATGCCATCTGAAAAGCAATCAAAACTTTTACCTTGCATTATCATACAAAATCTATCCGACGCCGTCTCTAATATTTTAATTATTAATTAGCCGCTAAGGGAAATGATTGATACGATATCTCTCACCTAACGATGTTATGCATGCTCGATCGATGCCACGATCCTCTGTCTTTAACATATCTAAAAAATTGCCGACCGTGTGTGTTATTGGCTTCATGGTGAATGAACAATATTCTCTTCTGGATGGAAGAGGCACCGTGATTCTGGGAAGCCCTTGGTAATATGCCACAGTGACATCCGAATCTACTTTAATATATAATATATATACAGGGTGTTTCTTAAACATATGTCAAAAATTCAAGGGGTGATTCTCTCCTTGGGTTATTTTATGAAAATTTATACCTCTGATGATTTTTCGAAAATCGCTTTGTTTCGAAGATACAGGGCGATAAAAATTTACAAGAAATAGAATATTTTTATTACATAAAGATTACATGTAAAGCTTATTAATCTACATACTGTTCACAAGAACTGTTGAAAATGACTACCACCAGCTTTAGGATACATGAATCCAATTTTCTTCTCATTGATTGGAACTCGTTGGAATACCCCAGGAGCGATTTTCAAAAAATCATCAGAGGTATAAATTTTCATAAAATGACCCAAGGAATCACCCCTTGAATTTTTGACATATGTTTAAGAAACACCCTGTATATCACATTTTTCTGTTTCACATAAAACAAGACATAATTGTCCTTACTACGAATATAATTAGCAAGTCTTGTAAAGACAGGTCTATTAGATTTTGTGAATATTTTTAAAAGATTTTATTCTTATTTCTTCTCTATACGTATATAAATCTCGTAAAACAATATGTAAACTATACGTAAAAGCTTATTTCCTTGTAAATCTGATTTCCAGTGTTAATAATTATTTCTAGAATATTTTATAAATCCGCTTGTGCACTCGATTGCATGCATCATGCGAATATCTTTCAACTGGCAAAAACATAATATGATTTGTGCATGAGAAAAGTACGCGTGCGTGCACGCGTGCGATCGTATCGTGGATATTCCGTATTCATTGTCGAAAGTTCGGATGGGAAATGTCGAGTTCAAACAAATTTAACGTTGAAATTTAACGTTGCGAGCATTCGAGCGATACTCAATTTTAATTTTATCGATATTTCTACTCATTGTCAATAGTATTAAACTACAAGAGCTGCAACAATACACATCGCAGAAATATTTTTGCTTTGTACTAATATCAATTTTTAAAGCTTAATTAATATTTAAATCGATTTATTTCTGACAATTTAATTAAATAATGTTAATTATTAGTTATGTACAACAATTAAAATTATAACGTAGTCAGAACGGAACATAACATCGTTTCGACGAGGCAATGGAAATGTGCGAATATACGCAATTATAAAAGCACACGCGTTAAACATTAGTTACACGCTACATACTTACTTTATCTGTGTCGCCTATACATATTTAAAATTATACATATTTAAAATTATATGTATGCAATATAAATCTAGTGAAAATCCTGAAACCTCTCATAACGGAACAACTCATCGAACAATATCGTTTTATGATATAAAATTTATTTCTCTTGATTAATTAATTAATTCGATATCTCCGATGAGAATATTACAAATTAAATGAAATAAAATAAGAGTTATAAAAAAAAATCTAAAATCGATAAGAATGTTGCCCTAGCTATTATTATTTACATAAAAAATAATGCAATAAGTTCTATGCTAAACTCTCGATCTAATTGCTATTTGAGAAATTATATTTTAGTGATTATTTAAACGTATTTAAATGTATCCATACATTTTTAAAATTAGAAAAGAAGAACGACGTGTGTGTGTGTGTGTGTGTGTATGTGTGTGTATGTGTGTTTGTGCGGAATCGACAAAATGCATTATCCGCGACTTATTTGCTCGCGTGATAATCACGCAATTGAGAGCTAGACTGTGTGTATTAACCTGGTTACGAGCCGTTGATATGAAGAAGGTATTAGAGTGTGGAGAACGGAACGAGATGACCGAGGTCTTTCCGCTGTAAGCAGAACGGAACCGAGCATTAATCCGCTTGCGCTAACGATCTCTAAAAATGCATCTGTAGGCGCAAGTCTTCGTAAATTTTTTTTCCAAATTGTCCATTTGTCATTATAATTTTTAAACTGACAAAGAGTAACGAGCGACTAATTTCAAGAATCACGCCACAAGAATCATGAATATTGAAATTGTGAAGAATGTTGCAGACGAGAGATGAGATGATGAAAGACTAGTAAAAAATCGATATACATCGTAAAAAAAAATATATAAAAAATTTAATATATAAAATAGCTAAAATAAAAAGATATATTTTTTTTGCGACGCGCACATGCAAAATCATATGATCCAATATGTTCTGAAATAATTTCAGAAACTTGTATGTATAAATATTTTTAAAGGAGAAATAGTACAGAAATTTTAAATTTTTATGTGTTTAAATTCAAATGTTTTTTAAATTTTTTTATAAAAATGATGAAATTTTAATAAATAGCACAAATTTCCAAACATAAATGCGAATTTCTCACATCTGAGATTATAAAACACAAGAAATAATGCAAGAAATTAACGCGTGTGATGGATTGACAGGCGGAAGAATTAATGTTGTTTCCGATCGAATCATTTATAAATGTGTTATAAAAGATATAAGTGCATATGTTATTATAGTACATTTTACATTGAATCTGATTAATCAATAATTTGGAAATTACGTATCAAGATGCTATTTCTCTAATCGATTGCTGTAGTTATTTTTATATTGTAAAATATAATTTTTTGCAAATAAAAATATTTAATCTTTGGAAAAAAAAATATTTTATGTTAGTCTTATTTTAGAAGTGTGAGAGATAAAAAGAGATATGTTACAATAGCATCGTATATCAAAATACTGACAATCTCACAATATATACTTCAATCATATATAATGTGTAACATTTATATTTATAATATTATTTATAAAATATTATATATAATATTTCGATATTATGTGCATAAATGGCGGCAATATCATTTCATTCTCGAGGAAAATCTATGAGGTAATCGTTAGTCGTTCGTCATGGAGAGTTCTTTGTCCCGAAAGGGAAACAGCGACGAGCTAGGATCTCTCGATCATTCAGGGCACTCAAGGTGCGATCGGTAGTGATCGACTGCAACTCGGATAGAAATTTAATGCCGTGATAATTGCGTGTTTTTTAAACGGACAGGCAACGTCCGATAATTAGTACGCCCCCACGCACATGACAGACGGATCGGCGGACGGTGATCCGTGTGCATCGCCAGGTAGTAGGTTGGCATATACAGAAGTGTGTGGAAGTGGTAAGAAATCTACCACCACCTAACCGCTCGCCTCCCTTCTTCCATTGTCCCAGGTGCAATGCGGTGGTGAAGTTTTCTGTGCCGCCACAGTCTATCGTAAGATCCTGGTCAATTAATAAGTGACGCGTGGAACTAAGGCGACGTAGTCATTTTTTTTTTCGCGACAGCACCCCGAAGCTTCCGCAAAAACTTTTGTAAACCTGCGAATCGCCTTTGCTTCATTCCCCGGAGATGTACGACTAACGATTACCAAGGGATTTCCCGAGGGTAAGTAGATATTTATGAGATTGACTTATGGTATTCCCGAAGAGCGATAGCCGTTAGCGCTTGAGTAATCGCGTGGTCACGGATCCCTAGGGATTGTAAATTGAAAAGTTAAGGGCAAGACAGGTAGGGTCATATCAACTATAACATTTGTTTTTTAAACATCATTTCATATTTAAAACGGACCTTATAAAAAAATTATAGATTTATTCCACTCTTGCACGAAACCCTTCGACTTAAATATGTTTATTTCGTGTAGTTTTGTGCTTTATTAAATTTAGTTACAGCTATTTTTCTGAAATCTAGTTTACTCGGAGTATTATACGCTCCGAATACTTTATTCATAGCGGATCAAATGTGTACGCAGATAAAACAAAAAGGAAAAACATATATTTAACTTTAATCTCTGTATAAATGTAACTATTATGTTTTTAATATTAAAGCTGTTATGTAGAATTAAAGAGTCTCATAAATATAAGAATAATAAAAATTTAATAAACAATAAAAATTTAATTCTATTTTAATTGCTAGCCATGATCTCTTAAATATGAACTTCTTACTATATAATTTATTGATTTATTGAGAAATATTATATTAGTAATATAATATATGCGCAAACAAATAATTAAACATATTCTGGAGATTTATAATATATTATATAATAGCTAATTTTAAAAATTGATAGGTAACGTATTCCTAAGATTATAGAAAAATCTTTCATACACAGCTTTTCTATATACTTTTTTAAAATTTCTGTCCAACTTTCAACCGAATCATGAAATGAAGAAATTTACGCGCCGATGACCGCCTAGAAAGCTTCTGACGTGTTGACATGTGGTAAAATATTTTATGAAGTTAGTCGGATGAGAAAAAAGATGATATTCTTGTGTAATTAATAGGCGTTGCATGAATTAAATTTAGCTCTGAGAAATCCCGTATTATCAGGATTTAGCATGGAATTATTTATATTTATTCTTTCATCGTTCACTGATGAGTTCGTCATCGTGCATTTTGCGATGATGATAAAATAATATTGAGGGGACGTATATATGTATGGATCGCAACTATCTAACTGTCAGTTTGCGTGTAACCGTACTTGACATGCTGCAGTTTCACTTCCTCTTTTGGAAGTTACACCGTACGTATTCTACCACATGAGATGTAGTGATCATTGTCCGCGACGCTTGGGATATCTCGATAGTAGCTCTGATAAAAATATCGTGTTTGTAAAAATAAAACTTCTCTTTTTTACGTAATTCAATTTTTAATATTTTTTATTATTTGACTTTTCAATTTCTGCAAAATATCACCTGTAGATTTAGAGATTTGTACCGTAAATTTGCTATTTTATTTCGGAGCAATATGCAAAGTGAACATGACGTTAGCTAACTCGATTTTTCGTAACGTGAGTGCTCATGGGTTAAGGTATCTTAGGTATGTAAATAATATATGACTCCAGGATACTCTTGACGCAGGCGGATGTACGTGATCGCTTGGTTGAAAGTGTTGGACTATATATCGTACACCCATATAAAATATTTTGAGCTTATATTGCTTCCAAAAGAAAATCTTTCTGCATCAAACATCTTATATTTTCAAGAAAAAGAAAATGTCTTTGAAAATTTCTTTTAAAAAGAAAATGTTTAATTTATTATATATAATTACCTTTGTATAACAAAATTAAGGGAAAAAATAAATATAAAACATTATTACCTACTCCAGAAAAAAATTGGATTTAATATTAACCAAGATTTTAACATTGTAAGCTAAAAAAATCATAAATTTTAAAAATATCTAGCAGTTTTAACTATTTATATATACAATACTCTTTTAATTATCGTTTTTCAGTAGCATGTAAAATTAAATACAATACAGAGTAAATATTATATAGAAATATTTATATATATGTTGCATTTATTCTGATTCAAAAAATCCACATTTTTATAAATCATAATCCTAAAAATATTTTAATCTCTATTATCGAGATATCCCATCGTCGCGATTTATCAGCACTACATCTCGCGAAGTAGAGTGCGGTGTAACTTCCAAAAGAGAAAGTAAAATACTTAATCGTGAAATCTATCAGAAGGAAAATTAGAATCTTACTTTATTAATTTTATTAGGTCTAAACCTGACGGTCAAGACCCTTTCCGGAAAAACTTAACGTTGGAACATCCTCGGTTCGCAATAAACATAATACAGCTTGTATCGTCTCGTTAATATACCTTCCTGGATCGATTTTATTCACGAGAAAGCTGCACGCTAGTGTCATCTAGTAGCAAGTCTTGGTATGAGAAACTGGCTGACTAAAAATTTACACGAGAATGACATAGACGAGAGTTACGAGAAGGGACCTTCATCGTAAATGCCTTTCCGCTCGAGCTGTAACACATACGGGCGGGCCTTTCGCTTTATTTCTGCTTGGAGCTTTTTTCAAATGCTTCCATTTTTCCAAGGATATTAAATACCATGGGAATATTTCGAGAATGCATGTATTCCCTCCATTAAATTTCATAGCACTGTGCTCAGTCTATCGACAAAATTGGATAATCTCCTACGTGCTTCAACGCCAAGTTCTAAATATATTGAAAACGAGGTTCATAATATACCCTTAAACGGTGCCTTTCACGTTATTTATATGCGACATAGGTTGCTATTATGTCAAACAGCTCAACAAAAGCATCGGATTTACATCATCGTTCCGATGGTGTCAGTTTTGTTTAAACATATACGAAACATTACATCGACTGTTTATGCATTACGAATGTAAATTACAGATTAGCACAAACGTATCTCTTTCTCTTTATCTCTCTCTCTATTACTCGTGCTAAGAAAGTTAAAGACGTTTAATACTGTATCATAAACTTTTAACGGGTTTTTTTTAACGCAAAGTGGAAAGTGAGTTAAAACGTTATTAATCATATAAGAAACTATAATACATGTAGTATACATTTATTTAGTAGTAATTGTGCCTTTCAATCTTTTATAGCGAAAGTTCTTGCTATTAGCAGCGCCCTTGTAGTGCAATTCTGAGTATATTATTAATGATATCACACTTTACAACTACGAAACTTTTATCGAAGTTTATGACTTCAAGCGAGTGTAACGATCTATATCAACAGCCCATTGAATATTTCATTATAAATTTTCACGATAATATTGATACGTTATCATTTATTCGAAATAATTGTTCAACCGTTAATTTTAATACAGTTACATGCATTTCGACTAAAAATTAATAAACGATTATAAATGAATAATAATTAATGTTATCATTAATAATGAAAAAGACATATATAATGTTATCACATCCTCTCCTATATTTAGTATGTCGCGTATTCAGCACAATTTATCGTTGTATCAGGTTGTTTAAGTGAGGAAAGATGGGCACTGTCAGAATCGCGCTATCACCGCGACTTTTGAGAATATTTGTAAAATATTTAACAATGCAAAATGATACTCGACGTCACTCAGCCATTAAATATGAATTTATATCAGGGCTCTTCATGATCGGTCATGGGCGGTGTGCAGAGTGGAACTCATAATCTTGGCGAGGCGTTATGGGTGCAGGAGCGACAGCGGCACAAGTGCCATCGGTGAGTAGCAGGTTTTTTAATAATGCATGCGCTATATGAAACCACGATCGATATAGATATTTGAGTTACACGCTGGATAAGTATATATTAATTCTATTTTTCTTTAAATTGATTCCTTTTTCTATAACGCTAATCCAAGACTCTTAATAAAACTTCGTCTTATATAGTCTAATTAATTACTCGCGGTGTCTCCGATCTCGCGGTCTTCGAGTAATCTTAAAGACTGATGAATAAGCCTTAATGGCCATGTCGAAGAATATTTCTCTCTATCTGAGCCGACAATTCAGTAATTATTCAAGTGTCACGAAAGTTCCACTAATTATGAGATGATCTCCATCGCGAAAGTATAAAATTAAGTCTCGCCTCAATTTGTTCTTATTCAACGAAATTTCTTTCACAATCGCGATAATTATGGTTATCCTTGCATTCGTGCGACTGTTTTTAAAATAGCGATAGATGAAGCTTTCCTTCGGACTATTTTTCGCAAAGTGAGATCGTAAAGACCGAAATAAAACAGCTGTAACCGGGACAAGGCTGGCACGTATAATTTAAAAGTTGAGAGAAAATTTTTCGTGCGCGCTGCTCCGAACTTCTTGCTTTGAGAATCCAAAATTGTGTTTGTTTCGTGGCTTCCCGAGACGATGCGTCACGATTAGTAATAGTTAATAGTTAATTGCTGCCGTGTATATTGTCACGGTCAGGCAACGCTTATTAACACGGTTGTGGTCTAATTACTCGGCTTCGTCTAAACTAGGCGTCCATTTCTATACAAGGAGAGATTCCATAGAATGTTACCCGCAAATCCCCATTTTATTTCGAGAATCAACGAAATAAAGTTTTATATACACGAGCTGCAATTTACTTTTTAATTAAGCGATATATGCCAATTATGTTGTGCGTAATTGTTCTAACTGCATTGTAAAATCCTCTTCCAAGCGCAATCCAAAAAATTTATTATTGTTGACTTAATTTTGTTTAACCAAGTGTACAGAATCGATATCTTTGTCGTGAAAAATATTAATAATAATCTCGCAAATATGTTTTGTGATAATTTAGCTAGAATGCTTTGTATAAATTTAACATAGTTTCAAACAGAGCTTTAGCGACAAAATCTATTTCGAAGCTAAACTTGCGGATTATGTCCCACATATTAGATTCAAACACCAGTTATACTCCTAGATTATTGTATTCGCATTGCATCGCATTATATTCCCAATTGAGAGCTAAAGCATATAATATACAGCATGTGTAGTGAGTGTACCGATAGTCGCAATATTGTATAGTAACCGCCTACGTATCAGATTTAGTATTCATAGAATATATATATTTCCTGATAAATAACAATTATAATATCAAGATATTATTAGCGAGAGCGAATAATTCTGTACTATAGAATATCGAACGTATGTAACATATTTGCGATAATTAATTTTGAAACCAAGTCTCTCGATTCTTTCACAATGGCGATTAGATTACGAACTCAGAGGATGGTGGTCAACGATGTCGGGCAATTATTTGACGAAATCGATTCGAATTTATTAATCCGCACGATACCGGAGTATCGCTAATTAGCGCGAAAACCGCACAGTGCTGTTGCGTTATAACGTGATCGTAGTAGCGGAACACCGGATATCCGTCTTTGCGCATCCGAATACCACTCGCTCTCTCTCTCTCTCTCTCTCTCTCTCTCTCTCTCTCTCTCTCTCTCTCTCTCTCTCTCTCTCTGTTTCTCTCTATTTCCCTCCTTCTCCGTCCCTTTTTCTCTGTTTCTTTCACTCGTAATACATATGCACATGTGCGTACCGTACGGAACAAAGGGCTTTGACAAAACGCGTGTGTCTCCTGCACATTGGAATCATTCGCATTACGGAGTGTCGTCATTGCAAAGTGTCGTAGCGGCTCGGATCGCGACGCGCGTAACGATGTACGTTGTCAAGATTGTCTATTGCCAAGTGACGATGGAGTTCGTTGACCATGATATCGGGAGATCGAGGTAAATTACAATCAATTAAGATGTTTATCCTGAGAAGGATTATGATATTTAATAGCGACATATTTTAATTTTAATTTTTTAAGAGAGAGAGAGAGAGAGAGAGAGAGAGAGAGAGAGAGAGAGAGAGAGAGAGAGAGAGAGAGAGAGATTTATATGTTTAGTTTATTTATTAAAAATTTTATCTACTTTGATATTAATTCTGCTAACAAAGACATGATAAACAATGCATCGAGAAATAAATCTTAGAGAATAAAGTTGTAAGGTGAAAGTAGGAAATAAAAATATTAAATTAACGTTCTGATATTCTTATATGACCTTCTTTTGCTGAATTTCTCAATTTTTTATCAATACACTCTATACATTATGCTACTATATTTTTATCGTTAATCAATTTTATTAAATTAATGAAAAATTTGGATTAATGTAAATTATTATGAAAAGTGCATGAAACAATTTTACGGGACTATGGATCTTAATAATCTGTATTGGATTTATAAATTGTATTCATTGAATTATTTGTGATTTAACTTATTGCACTAAGAATATTAGGAATTACTGAACTTTACTTAGTTATCGTTATTTAATCATTCATGATATTTGGAAAAATTATCAAAGATATTCACAAACATTTTCCCTCTAATTTGTGAAATTTGCGCATTTTTCAAACAGTCAATATTTGAAGAGAAGACATTAATTTTATGAGTATTAAGGTCTATCGGCGAAACGAGCTTACGTCGTGACGTTTATCGTCGTCTCGAAATATCCCTGGATTATTCAAAGTGCGCCGTGTCGTTCAATTTTTACAGCGGATCTTCTCGTTAGGTTCCGCTCAGACATATGTCTATCTGTTTAACGCGATGTGATCGGATTAACGTGGCGATGTGCCAACATACACACAATTTCGCAACCATCAGAGAAGAACATGCTCTTGTAATCTCACAATGTCACAAGCCCTACGGCGGCGCCTTTTAAGCTTACTGCTTCTTTAAAACGAGATCCACTTCCGTAATTCAGAGTCGCATGAAAAATCCAAGACTTTTATAGACATTCTACGAGAAATGAGAGAGGAACTCGTCGATCGTAACGAGAGCATCGAGTCCTCATTAAAAACGTTATCAGCATATATAGGATTTCCCATGTGAGAACAGGAACATACTCTCTATTGTATAACTTCCTGTCGCTTTGTGGCCTCGTTTTCTGACCTTTCCGAATCGGTGGGGAAAAATCATATAATTTACCGGAATAATCAGACCTACTTTCCGTCTTGTTTAACAAATATTGATATAATAGATTGCCCTTCCCCGCTGAATCTCAAAATTTAAATATAAACTCGTCGTAGTTTACTCATCGAAATCGTTCTAATGAGATGCTGACGCGAACGTCAACGTATTGTCAATACGGACGCTTTGTGTATGACTGATAAGAGTTCCGAGTATTGTGTGTGTCTTCGACTTAGGCATAATTTGCAATCGGTTTCGTGAAGATTCTCGCTTATGTAATAATAAGTTTATTACACAGGCATTATTACAATGTTTTTTATTCACGACAAGTGCAACATTACGTAAAGGAAGCAGCCATCCTTGAAGTGTGGTAGCATTAAAATCGATAGTCAGATTAGGTAAGAGCGATTCCTCGATTAAATATGATTTCCTGGTCCATCAAGACCTGGTTTTGAAAATTGCTTGCTATATTCATAAACTACTTATAGAGAACCACTATATATATAAATATATAAATATATTTTCATATAGAAAACATGGCAAACATAAATATTGAAAATATATATTGAGAATATAGAACTATAGAAAATACTGAGAATATAGAAAATATTTAATATTAAGCTAATCTAAAATTGTTCTCATAGCTAATGCAAATATTTTTCCGAAAAAGCGAATGATTAATTTTTCCAAATATTATAGCAAAGACAATAATTTAAATTAATAAAAAATTAGTCTAATTACCTTTAAAAAAATTTGAACATTTTTTTTAGATTGTCAATCTCACTTATAACTAAAAAATTGATATTTTATAATTAAGTCTCGATATTTTAATTAAAAATTCCATCTTGTATGAGAATAAATTAAAAAATTCGTAAATCAAAAAAAAATGCAAGATAATTATATATAACAAAAATAATAGAACCTAATATTTTTTTAGAAATACATTATTATCTTGCTTATAGAAAGTGAATCAGATAATTTGAAATTTCGTAAGTGTCAATGACCTAGGATTAAGTTACATACGTATCACCTCGCTTTCACACCGGGTTTCTGGCATAAGCATCAATTTCTCCGGAGTACTCTTGCGATAAAGTGCGGATCGCTGACCACGCGGAATTCCTAACGATGTTTCGGGTAATCAAGCTTAATTGATTCCATTATGCGTACTATCGATTAATTCGTAATTGGTTCCCGAGATGTTTGGTGAAAATTCCATGAATCGGTCGCCGGTAAAACGATGAGAACCGGAAGAATAATTGAAAATAATGAAGATCAATGAAAACTACTTTGTGCGCGAAAGTTTTACCTTCGGACATAATCATCATTGCATTCTTAACTGCACCTACACTGATTGTTAATCGCAATATTCAAAGCACAAAGAAAAAAATATTCATAAAATACAATAACTATCAAAACAAAATAATCATCAGTAATAATACAGTTTAAAATGTATTATAAATTGATGGACCAATAAAAATAGATTTGCACATTAGGAGAAATGGAAATTGTCAATATACAATTATAAACTGTAATTATGTACAATATACCAAATGCGAGTATAATAATTGCCATTTTTATGTAATTCAAATATAATAATATTCAAATATAAATTGAGCGTCAAATAAATCGAATAATTTCTGCGATATAATATTTCAAGAAATTTTATATATAGTATATATTAATAATGAGTTTAGAAATGTAAAAGAAATTATTATGTTTAGCGTTTCTGGCTATTTTTAAGCGCAGTATATGAGTCACTGTAACAAGGTGAGTCGAAAATCAAAGACAGGTGAACTTGGGGGGGGGGGGGGTCACTCGTGTATGGCGCATGTTGTGTCTATTATACATGTTTTGTGTTTCACATGGGGTGAAGTGGTTTCCTCGACAACCTTCTGATACATCGATTTAAAACCGAGCAGAGGGGACAGAGTGCGGTTGTGTTTGCGCTCTTTTTCGACGTGATACCCCAGTTGCATATCGGCTGCATGCAACGGCAAATCGGGGTGTCGTTCGATCACAATTTCCATTGTGAACGCGTATCCTGTGTGAAACACGAGAAATATTTTACTAAATATATTCTTGTACCGGAAAGAACATTCAGAAAATTTTGTGCATTGGATCAGGTATTTATGACAAAAGCAAAAATGATCTCAATTTGTATAGTCCATTGTATCACTCTTCCGTATATACTGTTTCAAAATTATCTCAGGGAGTAAAAAGTATTTGAACAAATTTTTTTCATAAAGAGATTAAAATTCATGAAATCTTTTTTACAAAATTTCGTAGTACTGAAATTGTTATTTTTATATATTTGTTGAGAAATTGTTATTTTTATATATTTGTTGAGAGCAGAATGAACTGTAAGAATTTACTTAATTAAGAATTCTTGAGATTTACGTTTCACAATCTTAGAATAACATCGCATGTATTCTTTTTAAATTTCCTAGAGAACTGTTATTTTTAATTCCAAGCGTATAACAAAATTTTGTTGATTTTTATTTTATTTATTATTCTATTCTTATTATACTCCATTCTCTATATCCTATTGTATTCTCTTTATCCAATTGTTTTCAAAAATATATTGACCGATTTGATACGCATAATGCTGTTAAATCTCTACAAACATTATTTTAGTTTTATGAATCATTCTTTAAAAGAATCATGAAAAAATGAGCGTTGCATTAAGCCGTCAGAGAAAGCGTGCAATACGTTAAAACACGGCTCAAATACGTGCATCATTAAAGTCACATGCCACGAGCTCTTTTGCCTTAACCGTTATGGCTGTTCCGTGCTCGAAAGTATGATAAAATCTCCACAAATGTGCTGCGCCTCGTAGATCCGTATCTTTCGTTCATGAATATAAATATTTTTTTGCCCGAATATATATGTATATATTGCTCCTACTTACGCTAAACTTAATCAAATAATCAGTTATTTATTCTCAAGAAAATAATGCTATTACGAAACTAGGAAAATAATTTTTTTAGTTCCGTAAAGAATTAATCAATATTACGCAATTGATAATATCAGCTACCAAGATCGACAAAAATGCGGAGAGAAACTCTTAAGCGACTTCGAATATTTTTAAATGCGTTGTACTTCGTGGATAATCTTTCGGCGAATAATAGTACTTTTATCAAATATTTTGTGTATGTAAATTACAAAGGGGAATATAGAAATTATTTCTTCCGTATCATTAACTTTAAGGACTACGCCGGTTTTCCCATCGAAACTTTATTCACAATTCTGTAATAGAATTTCAGTAAAAATTAGATTCTTTATATGTTTGTACATCTAATGCTCTTTTCGTTCGCGAAAAGAAATAATCGATCTTCTTCAATCCATCTCGAAGTTAATGAAACTTTACGGAAATGCGCTACTATTCTTCAACTTGATGAGACTTCGATTGAAAGTTCGTGTAATTCTACAGTACGAACTGCGCCGTACCATTTTCCAACTTGATATAATGCAAGGATTCTTAATCTATCAAGTATTCAGAACTAAGAAATACATTTGGATGAGCTTTATTTGGATAAGTTCGTGTAAACTAGAGTGGAATAAATAGAATAAAGTAATTATAATGATGGGACACATACAAATTAAAAAATGTTAAATATAAAAAAATTATGTAATGCGTAAAAATTTGAGATTGGAGATAATAACAATGATCTTAGATGTCGCAAAGTAGAAATTTCACTTATTAAAAAAATTGTGAAATTATAAAATTATATAATTTATTTAATATTATAAATATATTAAATATTAATGCTACATAAATTTTTAGAAAACTACTTCTTGAATTATTTAAATTTTAATAATCAATGGAAATGCAGTTTTAGGATTGACGTTATCCAAAAAGATTGCTTTCACGAACTGTTTTATAGTAATATCATTGTCTCGAATCATTAATTGATGAAATAATTGCTAAGCACGTTATTTATTTTCGTGTTGTAGAATTTTTTATATCTATCTGTTTTGTTATTTATTTTCGTGTTGTGGTATATATTCGTCGCAATAGTCGTTTCAACGTGCGCGTAATATCTCTTCATGGAGAAGGATTAAGTGTCAAAAAAAGATCCGTGAAGAAATGCGCAGCAGAGTGTAACGTGAGTTCGAGTGAATCAGGAAGCTGAGAAGTCCTGCTAGCCAAGGAAAGTACCTCAACACTACGTGTGTAAATGGTAGCTAGGCCAAGTGCCATGGTCACTTTCCTCTTCGTAATTTTACACGATGCATTTGTCGACTCGAAACACGAAACGGAATCTGTCATGTGTTTGCCACGATGCACTCGTTTCTCTTTCATGTTCACCACCCGTCTCTCACGAATCAAATCGCTATAGAAAGTGAATCGTACACCGATGATAAACAGCGGTTTGCGTTATTTTTAGACACGTTATTTATTTTTATTTATATATAAAAGCATATGAAATTAACTTTAATTAATATAATTATATGAAAATATAAAGCCAGTAATGAAATTTTAATTGCAATTTTATTTAATGCCTGAACACAAAAAGAGAATACGAATTTCAGAAAAAAATAATTTTCGTAAAAAAAATAATGTGCCATTACAATGTTTTGTGGAAATATTTTATTGTAAGGTACAGTTATAGTCCTTTGTCGTGTTCCTTGTTAATTATCTTAGTTGGCTACGTCTTTCTCTCATGATATTCTTATCTGAGATGTGCTAATTAATGATAACTTTGACTGGTCATAAGCCTGTATTAATCATGATGAGGAACAATGATATGAAAATCATCAGACTTCTAGGTATTTCCACTTCACAATATGTACTTTAGTTGACGGAAATGGCAAATAAATTATTTTCAATAATTAGTTAAAATCACTTTGTAATAGAAAATGGAATATAATAAGAATATAATTGAATAAAAATTCAGAAAATTTTAGCTTTACTTGGCACTAAAAATTCTTCGAAACATTTAAAAAATAACGCTGTCCCAGGATTGTAAAATGCGTGTAGATTCATGAGAGAAAATTCTCTTAACTAATTAAATTTTTAAATCTCACTATCCTTGTAAATATTTAGAATGCAAATAAAATAATAATTTCAGTATTACACGTAATTACAAAATCATGTAACTAAAATTTTGCAATAAGACATATTATAAAATATTACAATAAAATATGAAATATAAAGTTCTATGATTTTACGAACATTTAATTGCTTCTATTTAAAAAATGTTATAGCAAATAGATATATATTGCATTCAAAAAGAGTATTGCAAGAAAAAGGGCAAGAATGTACAATATTATAAATATTTCAACTCTTATGTGATATAATAAATAACATAACTTACTAATTGTTTAAATTAATAAATATCATAAAGAAAAAAAACAAAAGTTATTAATAAGTGACAAAGATATCCATCTCTCGAAGTTAATGGAAATCTTTAATATTTAAAGTTACATGAATATTCTGCATTCATTATTGTTTTTTGTATATATTATTGTTTTTTTTCTAATAGGAGAAATAATATAATAAAAAAATCTCTTTAAGAGTACATTAACGTTAATAGAAGCAAAGTGGAACAGTAAAACCGCACAAAAGAATCGTACTTCAATATAGCGTCATTTTTGCTAGCCTATTTAAATTGTCTTCCGGATAGTATCACGAATTAATCCCAGATCGCTGAGATGACTGGTTGACTTATAATTTGTATTAACTCGCCGAGTGAAGTAAGATTTGTTGTTAAAAAATCTTTCTCAATCTCTTGCGTAAAACTTCTCAATCTTTCGTATGTAAAACAGCGTCGTTCTGCTTAGTATATTAAGACCTTGACACAATGTCGCGAGTTTAAGTCTACTAAAACGGCGAATCGAGCTCCATACAGGTAAAAGTGTTTCGCGGAAGAAAAATAATAACCTCGTGGAAAACCTCGTGGATAACGAAGTAGATATCTTCGAAGGATATCTTGGAAAGATCCACTCGGCGAACTTTCGACGTGATGTACTCAAGATAAAGTGTCTCTCGTCATTTGAAATTTCGAACTATTATTTTCAAAAAATACTTAGCGCTTTGAAAATTGAAAATTTATCTCGACAGATTAAAGTGAGTCGTTAAAGGTTGAATAATTTTAGCGAATTAAAATGGCGGAGATAAAGTTGTCGTAAGAAGATTTGCATTTCACTGCGAACGAACGTAATGATTGAACGGGTTTTATTCCTTCTATATTCAGATCGTAGATCTGATTTCTAGATTTAAATGTCAAGATAGTACTTGAATCGAAATAGAGTTTGAATCGAATTCCTCAAAAATACAGAAACTTAAATGTTATATAATTGATTTTGTTTTTATAATAAATGTATTATTGAATTATCATGTTTTATATATACACACAAATATATATGTATATACAAATGTATATACAAATATATGTATATAAAAGATATATGTTGTTTAGACAGGTTATTATACATATGTATAATAACTTAAAACAAATCAATAGAAAAAAAACTTTGCAGAAACCAAAATTTAACAGAAATTGCGAGATACATTAAAATAAATATTGTAAAATTTGTGCTTGTTTAATTTACGTGCATATTGCTTAATAATTTAATTAATGTTTGTATGCATCGCGTATTTATAATGAAATTTTTACTAAATCCAGTACATGGTCATTGGCATCTAACCCTCATTTCTACATACATAATTTTAGTTTTCGAGACTCATCTTAACCTTCGATGGTGATTATATCATCCCGATGCGTCATCCATCTCATGCAGGGAATAATAATAATTATTTCAAAATTCCGCGTATCACATGATACTTAATTAATGATTTAATAAATCGTCACAAATCGTATCAAATTATTCTAAAAATAATTATAAATTTAGACGGGGAGTTGAGATAAAAATAAATTTTTTATAAATTAAATGGAAATTTATATTACGACAGACAATTCAATTCCTTTTGAACAAAAATTTTTCCATATAACAAACTTTTAAAATCTATCATATAGATTCGGTTCATATTCCATATCTCGAAGACAGATTTATTTTTTACTTCCGAAGTTTATAGCTTATCCGCGTGACTACTTTCATAACACAGTCGTATTTCTGAGGACCATAGTGACGTCATTGTCTGGTTAAAGTACGTCCTACTCCCACTACATAGCAGGTACACTGGCGGGAACAGGTGCACGGTGGCGATCGGTCTGCAGGTACAATACTTCTCGCCAGTCGGTTAGCAAACGAGAAAGTGAAGAGCCGGTATCCGCGATCAGACTGATAGAGCATCCCGCGGAAGATTAACAATCATTCCGGTCTTTAGATCGGGTCCAGCGAGGACCGAAACCTAACATCCGGGGTGCGGTTCCGAGCAATCGTGAGTGTGCCAGATAATTCTTTACGTTAAAAGAAGTCCTTCCTTTATCAACAAACGAAGCTGACCTTAATCGAACATCGATTCTTTCAAGAGTTTCTGAATCTCTCGACTCATTACGTGAGAGAAACAATAAGGGTCGTTATCGACAGATCAGTGATAACTAGCGTATGTTACGACTTCATCCTCATTACGTCAGCTGTTTAAGGGTCGTTTGGTAAAACCGTGAGTTATCTGAATTAATTTATCTAATGTTATGCATCGCGTGCGCTGATCAAGTGTCTTTCATGACAAATGTGTCAAGTACGGACTATTGTGCGGAGTGCTCGGAGAAAAAATGTAAATCGATGATGTAGTGATCTGATTATTTTTATTGAATTTTGCAATGAAGCTATCTGTCGATTTTTAATATAACAGGGCAATGTATTTTTAATAATATAACACGGTGTATTTTTAATAATATAACACGGTGTAGCGTGAAAAATATTTATATTCGAGTAAAATCTACGCATTATCTGAAAGTAAAGATTCTACATCTTATATTTTGTCATTGGTCACCTTAATCTTGACCCACATTTTAATGAATTAAGCGCAGTATCATTAGTCATGGTGGTGGATTTTGTTCATGATATTAGTGAAATTGCATAATCATTGTTTTTTTTCGTCAACAAACATTAAAGGCACGAGTCGTTGAGGATCAAGGTAAAGTTTTTTATTTAGCTAACGATAAAAAAGATTTATACGGTGACTCACTCAAGCTGTCCTGTCCATAAGCACACTGACAAACTCAACAGATTTATTTCTTCTATCTCCGGTGCAATCAGTTATACGATTTTCTCTTATTGCTTTCCGGAGAGTTCACAATTTCGCGCTGCTGATGCTGAATAATTGGGAAGTGAGGGAATATTTACTTCGACGCGAATTTTTCCAGTCAATATAATAATAAAAAGAAAGAAAATAAAGATATTGTATCGAAGATAGAAGAGATAATTTTATTTCCATCAAAATTTATATGAAAAACTGTCGTTAATAATATTTAAGGAATTTTTATATATATTTTTTAAAGAACTTTATATATATTTTATATTCCTGTTTTAAATTTAAACAAAAATATTAGTTAAAAAAATGTCATGTTATTTTAGATCATCTGCAATATTTATTTATAGAGTAACAAAATTTAAAAAAAACCGCAGTCAAAAAAATATTGCATTTATATCATTCGTGTCATAAATTATTTTACTTAATTATGCAAGTTGATATAAGTTTCCTGAAACGCGAGATTATTTTTATTGTACAAATGCATTTTATAAATGTCGCGAGTAATTGCACTCCAACCCATGAAGTCTTACGGAGACAACTAACTTTGTCGTCGGTCGGATGTCAACCATCGACTGTTCACGCTGCGGAACTTCTTCCGGTCCGGTCACGTAGGATATTCCCATCGCGTTTCGCTACGTGCAAAAGTCTCTATCTTTTCTTTATGCCGTGCAGCCTGAATGCAGGTGCAGCGTCGGTCTATTGATCGGAAATCACGACTGATTTTAATTCTATCGCTCCTTGCCCACAGGACAAACGCTCGATGTGTAGCAACGCTGTAATGCTTACGCGCAAATCAAAGCATTTTCGATCTTTCTTGTAATGTATATCAAGATACATATAGCGTGTTCTAGAACCTTGACAAAGTGGCTGTCTTTCGTAGTCGGGAAAAATTTTCCCGTCTCTGATATTCTACATCAAAGAAAAATTCAACTTACTTCCACGAAATGGATATCGTTTAAAATAGGTATTCGTTCGAGATATTTGTTCTCCCTTTGACATTTTATGCCAAACCGTTTATTTTACTTAAGAAAATATCAGATATTTCTCTTCTATATCAAACATTTTATTTTATGATTTTAGAGAAAAAGGTAATATAGTTGTATAATAAAAAGAAATTATCCTTTTTCTATTGTAGATTGATAATATAATAATATTTTTTTTGCGTATGATCGAAATGTTTTAATAATTTATGAATATTCAATCATTATTACTCGATAATATGATTGCTCAGTTCAAATGTTTTTATTTCTGCACTTGTGCAAAAAATCAAATCGATACGGCACAGGAATATTAATTGCGTAATGAATTAAAATCAGGGCACTCGGAATCTTCTCTGGTTTTCGCGAGCATGACATGCAGTGCAATTTCGGATTTATAAGCATCAACGAGTTTACAAGTAATTAAAGTGATGTGATACACTCTCGGTCTCTCGTTTTGGTCTGTCACTAAAAATTATCGAAAAATCTTTCGTTTAAGAAATATGAAGTAATATTGTTACACTAATTGATTAGACTAAAGTTTCAATTACAAATCACAAATATTAAAAAATCCACAAAAAGTTTTGAATAATATCTGGCTAATTAATACGATAATATAAATTCTTAAAAAAGATTTGGTTTTATTCTATTAATAAATCTAATTAATCATTTCTACAAAATTAATAATAGAAAAGATGTATACTTTTTTAAAAAGATGTAACGTGAAGGTGTATCTCATAAAAAAAGAAAAAAAAATAAGAAAAAATGAGCACCTGAGAATGATCTTCCTGCATGTATATGCATGTATATGCATTGAAATGATGTGCAAAGTTACACGAGATAACTCGTGATAATCTTACGTAACCAGCTGTCATGCTCAGGCGAACACAATGAGACGACGATACGCCGTTTGAATTCGGATCTCAAGGATTCGCGTTCGTTAAAACAAACAGTCAACCGAAAGGACACGTTCCTTTTCACTATTCAAGTAGGTTGTTCAAGTAGAAAAAGCTGCACATGATATATATAAACTGATGGCTGTATCGCGACATTCATCAAAGAGATTTTTGAAATTTTTAAAATATATGCGATGACACACATATTCATATTCGTTTTTATTCTAATCTTGTGTTATAATGTAAAATTATCGTGCCATTCTCCGTTTCTACATATTGCTGGCATGAGCTCTTTGAGCATCAAGTAAATAGCTCTTCAGCATGATACAGAATTACAGAAGATCAAAGTGAGTAGGTAATTACATGTCAATTGCATTCCTGACTTTGGCATCTATAGCTGAGATACACGTATTAATGGCGTATAAGTTTATTCGCTATTGATTGAAAGGACCCAGGTGATATACAGGCAACATTTTTTACGAATATTTGAGCCGTTAATATTAAGTAAGCAAATTAGGCATAATAATTTTCCTCTTTTTGTATCAAATAAACTTTATATAAGTCGAGATATATAGTCGAGAGATCAAAATGCGAAAAACGAACGAAATCAAAATTTTTGATTTTTTTTCTTCGTAAATCCCGATCACGTGTGTTGTTAGAGAATAAGAAATACAACTTTAATCGAACATCAGCGTAGTTTTTGTTTTACCTCCGCATGCAAATGATGTTTGCCGACGAAAAATTCGCGAACTAGGAACTCTAAATGGGAGCAAGGTGAGCAATTTCGCGACTGAAATAATAAAAGCACTAACGCTGAAGGACGTAAACTTTCAAATTTTTCTTTTATCTAATAAGAATCTCTAACACAGACAAATGTATTTGCGTAGAAGTAATATTATACATGATAGAAAGTAAATGTTTTCTCTCTCTCTCTCCTCTCTCTATAAAACAAATTAAAAAATTTTGAAATATATACTATAAGAAATTACATATGTGTCCGATTAGAGAAATTTATTTTACGATTGCAGTTCAAGTTTGCATTGGTCAAATCTAAATCAGATACTGATTTGTCAATCTCATTCTAGTAATGATTGAAAGCCCGTACACAATATTATTCTTCAATATCCAGTCCTAACAATTCATCTGAATGAATACATAAATAGGAGTTTAATATAGCTATCACATTATATTATAATATAACTGCAAGATGTTTAATTAGCATTCATTACGAATGCATCCACGTGCGCATTTGGATGCGATAAATCATAGCGAAAAAAATAACGGGAGTTACGGTGTGAGCCGGCTCGTTCTGCGCGATAAAAAAGCAATAATTTCTTTTTTTAATATGGCATGAAAATAGAACCAGTGACAAATCTCATTTTAAAAAGTTGTTAAGTAGTGGGTTTGCACGTGACATTCCTCTTTTTACGAGACGTGGAAATTTACCATTCACAGAGTAATTCGGAAGTTGTGTTATTATGCATTTATCCTCTCGCGTTTAAAGGCATAAATATTTTTCCGGTTTCCTTCAATTCACTGATTTACATTTAAACAACTTATTGGTACGATGTTGACATCATGACTTATCCTATGATAAAAGAGATGAATATGCATCGATACACATCTACACGTTAATGAACGTTGCTGTTCATCCAAACCACTCAAGGCAATCAATGAGATATTAAAGCTACGTCATCTTATACCCTACCTTACATCAATGTAGGACGAACTATCAAATATAGTGAATGCATTACCACTAAGCGCATTCGTGATTTTATTACAATTAATTATTTAAAAAGCATTATAAGAATTTGCATATTCATCTTACATTTCAATAATACATAGAGTATTGATGAGTTTGCGGTTGATCTTTTATAAAGAAAAATTTCATTCGGCGCAAAATTATGTAGCCCCGTACAGCATTTTAATAAATCTTTACTATTAAATATACATTCTCCCGTAATTAAGCTCCAAAAAATTCCATTTAAATATAGACGAAGCCTTTAATTAATTAAAATAAACTGAAGAGAAATTCCTAAGATTCCGTTATTCATTTACAATGAGATTTAAAAATTAATTCTCCACTCGTCCACAAGTTTTCTTGATTTTCAAAACTTTTAAATTAAGTTATACAAATTTTTAACTATGTTTCTATAATGAGATAAGTATAATTTCAATTTAATTATGTTTTTACTGAGATAAGTATAATTTCAAATTCGCCCTCAAAGATTTGCACGACTACTGATACAAGTCTGTCAAATATGCTGATTGCACGCGTACATTGTACCCGGAAAACCTGTGCCAGTGAAAAGTTGTCATAGCGTATGATTTATATGAATTTAATTAATAATAATATGATTCCGTTTCCTATGATTTAGACTCGTTACCGCACAATTGCGCGTTTTTAATTGCAGAGAGGGCAGTCGCTACGATTCCCACTCGGCACAGTCGACGCAGGAGCGCAGCAAGCTACTAAAGCGCACGAGGAGTCTCGCAGTGATATCGGAGGACGATTCTCGGCAAAATCGGGAAGCGACGCAGCACTTTCGGCTAGGCGAATCGAGTTTCGATTTGCCCAGGAAATATCAATTGATACCGAGAGCCAAGCTGATCGATCGGAATTCTCTTAAGGACAGGTGAGCCACACTATTAGATAAAAAGACTCGATTGTAGGTCGCGTGTGTTTTTAACTTCACCTTTTTAATTAACAAACTACAATCGTTGCACGAGGAAAATAAGAAAATAATGAAAGCTTCTTTCAGACTATTCTATATATATTTGCACAACGCTAACGTATAAATTGTTGAACTAGACCGTACATTAATTAATTAATTTGAACACTATTCCTTTTTGTACTTGAGAGTTTCATTTAATCTTAATTAAATAAAGGTTTGTATTTTAATTGAATAAAAGGAAATCTTTCTTTACAAATTAAAAGGTCAAAGATTTTCCTCATTTTATATTGTCATCACGTATCCTATATTCGCAGAAAACACACCAGTTCAGCAAGTTTGTCAGCGATAATCTAGCGAGATAATAATAAACTGTTGCATCAACAATAACTATTATAGCCACATGTTTTTCAATTTGATCTCTTGATCGTAAATATGCATTAAACGCTTGCGGTGATTGGCAAAGTATTGCAATTCGCAACTCGAAACTCAATCGATTGAGAAGCGACATTGTTCAATAAGACACTCGAACGATTTGAAGTTCTTTTCCAAGCGACATAAGAACTTTACAAAGAAACTTTGCTGAAATAAGATTCCAAACTGTTATGAAACCGCATAGTGGCTCACGACTGACGAGCAAATTTTTTTGTTTCCATCATTTATTTACGATCCATTGAAAGAAATCTAATTCGTTGCATAGTCATCATTGGCGCGTAAAAAATAGCATTATTCCACATCATCGATCTTTTATGATTCATACAACATCAGAGCAAAACTTATAAGGCAATAATTAATCGAAATAGGAATATTGGAAACATTTTTGCGATGCTTTACAATAACGAATGCTTTACAATAACACATAATAACGAAATGTTTTTGATGAAATTAATCTAACGGCTTTATCATTAACTGGCAACAAATGTAACCTGGCTTACCAATTATTTTTTTCATAAGTAAATTTAAAAGAAAAAATTTCACAAATAAATTTTAAATAAAATATAGAGTCTGAGTATAATAAAATAAAATTAAATTAAATGTAAAAGAACAATACAATATTTATATTATAATATTTTAAATATATTTTCTGTATCTTCTCATTCCGTTTAATATCCTTTCTTTTAATAATTTTTTTATCAGCCAATAGTATTATGCAACATACGAATCCAATGATCCCAAATGAATTATTAAAGTCATTAGATTTCCGTATAATCTCACGAATTTTTTTGCTATTCATATTTTACAAAAATCTTCGAGCTTTACAAATGCAAATTTTATTTCACGAGGACAATCAGTTAAGAGATTTTGCACTTTGCTTGTTCCAGACTTTCCAAGAGTCAGCAGCATCTTTCAGATTCTTATGAGAGATTCAACGAGGCAAAACCTTACTATTCGCGATCGACGTGCGGACTTCACTCAATTCCGCCAGGTCTCGCATCTCTTCCAGATCCGCTATCTTATGTCCGAGGAAATCATGCTAATCCTGATCGGCTAAATATTCTCGATTGGCCGGATCCTTCGAGACGGTACTGCAGTGTGCAGAATTTGGATACCGTAAGCGGATTGATCGATATCGTCGAAGACACTTGGCCCGTTGAAGGCAATCGGAGTATCGACTGTATATATACGCAGGTGAAATATTTTTCTTCCCGATAAAATATCGAGATCAAAATATCAAATATATTAATTTATTTCGCATGGAATAATAAAGATTTTTCATTCGCACTTGCATTATATCGAGCGGAATAATAAATTATTTAATCTAGCAAAACTGGCTTTGTTATTGTTGCTTACGTCGAAAATAACAATTCATCGTGTTTAATTAAATTAATTCATAATGAGTTCTATATAGTGTATATCGATAACTTAATTTACAATGTGTAATGATGTATATGCAACATATTAGAGATTACCAGGATGAAATTTTCACATAATTATTATTTTGATCAGAGTTTACTTGATAGAGTGATGTATTGCCTTTGAGAATAGAGTTATGCCGGGATTTCTCGATGTAGTAGCAATATTAAGAAGTTTGTTGCTAACTTTAATTAAAACGATACAGATCATTTGTCCTGGTCGAGTTTCCTATCGTCATTCGCAATAGCTTAATTAAATTTCAACTGGGTATATCAGGCATATCAAGCAGTTCTGTACAAATTAAGCAAGTATTTTTCCGCGAGTTTCGTAAAATTGAAATAAAAATCAAATTATGATTTAAAAACTTATCATACTTTATTAAATTACAAAAATTGCTTTTGATTGAGACGACGGTGAATTAAATTAGAAATTGATTATTTCATTAATTAATTTCAAAATATGTCATTACTGCATTTGTCATAAAAATACTTTTAGTACAAAAAAATGTACATTTAGAAAATTAGTCGTATTGTAAAAGACAGATCGACTATAGAACTTTCTATAAAAGAGAACCTATGAAAAGAACGCGTTTAGATGTGCTTTCCTATTCAGGTGAAGCGCAAACGTAAAGAACACAGGAGTTTAGACAGCATCCTCTTCGAGGACGACGCGGAGTTGGAATACTTTGACGTGTTGAATTTACTGCCTCTTTCTAACATACGGCTGGGATACGAAGAGGCAGATTTGTCGAAAGACGATAATTTTACGCGAAAGACGTTGCACGGTTCGCGAGATTTAAGAGTACTCGAGTACAACGAACCGAGCCGCGCGAGCGAGGTTTCGCCGACAAGAAGCAGCAACGCTACGAACGAGGAGAAATGTAAGGAGCACACAGTGAAAGAGGATAATCCCGCTTTAGCCATTAGTTCTGAGAAGAAAGGCCGCGATCTCAATTTGTCCAAGCGAACGAGCCGACGAGACTTGGTGAAACGAGAGCGTCGAAAATCTAACGAAAGTCTTGAAAAAAACGCGCAGATTAGCTTGACGAACAAGTTCGTGGATCAGCACATTCTTTTATCCTCGTCCAAGACTGACCAGGATCATAGGAAAGCCGATGTCGAAAATCTCGTGACTTCCTACGAGGAGGATCGCAAGATCGAGGAGGTAGAGGATTATAAGTCGATTTGGATTTCGGACAACGAGGACCATCACGAGAGGACCATGTCACGAAGACCGCAGATACTCAAAGTCGTCGATAATGACGTCACCAAGAAACGCCATCGACGTTCCGTCGTGGAGATTGATGCCATCGTCGAGGACGTACCAAAGGATAAAATATCGCACAGCATTACGAAGGAGGCGAACGAGCGTATCGATATCTCCGTGATTAACTTGAGTAATAATGTCAACAAGGAGAATAAAGTTGATGGAAAAAATGTGAAGGTTAGTATGAGATATATGTTGAAGCATTCGTATTGATGAGAAAGAGAGAGAGAATTATTTTTTATCTTAATAAGTTCGTTACTGTTTTACGGCATTAAAAACTTTTTAAAAACTTTCCGAGCTATAAGAATAAAATGTTGAAGAAAGATATACACTGAAAAAATATGAATACATTTTTCTTAAAGCATTTCAAAAGCAAAAGCTGTTTAAAAAGAGTGCGCGAGAGAGATTCTGAATTCTCTGCACGCATACTGCACGTGCACATTGGAATTTTGAGTAGTTCCTGCGACTTCGTGCTACGACTTTAACTTCTATATTTTCGTAAGAATTTTATTCGATTAAATACTCGATTTCTGTCAAGCAATTTTTAATGCGCTTTATTCTTTGCACTTCAATTCTGTGATTTTATCTTCTCTCACATTTTCCATAAAAATTAATTATCGATAAAAGTTGATAGTTCGACATCTCGGAAATGGAGCGAAAAAGCGCGTTAAATTGACAAATTAATTTTGTAGGACGCTACGTTACCGGAAAATGTGGCGACGATGGAGGACGCGAGAAATTTCTCCGAGCGGAAGAACACGGGGAAGGAGGCGACGCGAAATAAGCAGAACGAGGGAAGATTCGAGAGGATTGTGAAGGAAACGTCTAATATTCTCGGCAAGGCGTGCAGCGTTGTAAAGGGTAGTTTGGGCTTCGAGGCGAGATCGGAGAGCTCCGATCTCGGTCTCGGTTCCGAGTCCGGTAGTGACTCCCGCAGACGATCGATGGATGACGGTGCTGAAGACGATCGGCTGTCCAGAAACGTCGATACCTCCGCCGCGCCGAAAATCGGTGACGGTAAAAAGTCTCATACTAATCTCACCAGGTCCAGGAGCTGCGTGGACTCGATAGAATGCCAGGACGACGGTCCAGAGTTCGATCACGTGCGCTATAAGATCGTCAAGTCGCATATGTTCAGCAAGAACATGTTCAACACCGCTCGGGGCGACGTCACGTACGAAGGACTGATGCAGTATCTGCGCGAATACTCGTTCCAGGAATTGCTGATGGACAACAACGTCGTCATCATCGAGCCGGTTCGCGCCGAGCCAGTGGAACTAAAAACGTCAACATTGACCAGAACGGAACCTACGTGCAAGATCGCCGGCGCGATTCAGAAGAAGACGGAGAATCGCGAGAGAAACGATGAGCAGTCCGGAAGCGGCGGCACCGGTAAAAGCTCCAGGCAATCGTCCATCAGAAAGCACTTCTTCTATCATCCTATACGGGTGAACCGCGAACTGATTGATGAGGAACTACCAGATCCGGATACAGTCAAAAATGTAAGACGTATGTTCGAGAATACTCTCGAGAAAAAGAAGAACGCGTCCGACGCCGAATTCTCCAGGGACTGCAAGAATAGGAGGAGCGTTAGCATGAAAGATTTGACTAGCATCGAGAGTCGATATGACGAAATGTCCGACAAGGCACGCGAAGAGTCCAGGTAGTGTAATATTGAACGGCATCGGCAAAGAAACTTTTATTATTTCCGATGCAGACACGAGTGTTTTGACAAGCATATTTTAAGGCAGATTATTTTTATTGAAACAAATTGTGGATTAAGTACTCGAGACGACAGTACTCTAGAGATATAATTCAGCCCGAGATAACGTTTCGTTTAATGGAATTGCAAATTGTGACGAAGTTTATATCGGACCATTCACGTCTGTTCGATTCAATTATTCACGTCTAAGATAATAGTGTTTCCGGAATTCTATTAAAGTTTAATCAAGTAAACATTAATTAAAAGTAAGCTTACTCTGAAACTCTGATGTAAGCCAAATTTTCAAAATCTCTTTACACATTCTTCGATCATTTGTAAATAGTTGTGTAGCATAATTTCAATGTACTATGTTCAGATCCAGATGTTCCAGTAGGGCGAAAGATCTCACGAGACTCTTCGAGACCAAATCCGCGTCATCGACTGCCTCTGTTGTCAAGGAAGAATCCGGAAGTCTACGAAGCGAGTCAAAGACGCGGATTATCGCGCAAAGTTTCGAAGCTCGAAGCGGGAACACATCGCCAAGTGGTTCAAACTGTTCTAAGAATAAAGTCGGCCGTTATCATCATCATCATCATCATCATAATCATCATAGGGATACCGGCAGCGTGAGTTCCGGCGTATCCAGCGATTATCTCGACACCGATCCCGGGAGTGGCGCTCATTGCACATCATCTGACGATGACGATGTAAATTGTAACGATGATGACGCGGACGCGAGTGGTCCGGGACACTACGTGTCGCAAGACGTACTGAAGAAGATCCGCGAATATGGCACTTCGGTAACTTACTACGGCGGGAAAGTGGTGAACACGCACAACGGACCGTTGATATCGCCATTGAACGGCAATGGCTTTAAGCGGATCGACAAATCGAACGATTACGTGAAGTTTAAGTTGGTGAAGAGCAACTCATGTGATAGTAGACTGGAGCTGACCGGCAGACTCATCGAGGGACAATTGCGCCGTAATTGCGATAGAGGCGTTAATCTTCGACAATGCACCATCGCGGAGACACCTAGCATCGAGATCACGACGATCGACAGCAGGCAGGAGAATGAGGAGCAGAGAGATGAGGGTATCGAGCAAGTCGAGCAAATGAAGAGAGAACCGCCGGTGGTGATCGGTCTGGAGCCGAAGAGAGAAGATTCCAAGGAGACGAGGAGGACCTTTAAAGCTGAGTTTAAACTGGGCGATCTAGATGACTTGAAATCCAATTATCCGAGCAAATTTATGCCAAGCGCGTTAACGAGATGGGAGGTGAATACAAGCTGGAGAGTCGACAACGACTTCGGTAAAATGGAGTTCGAAGAATTCGAGGTGCTCGAGGATAGTCTCAATGGGATCGACGGACAGGATCAATGCGCGCAAACGTCCTGAACGAGAAGTTTCTTGTGTGGTATATTTATTTTTTTTGATGCATGATTGCGAGGATAAACGAGGATTGCCAAAGGAAATAACGTGATTATTATTCTTAATGAAATTAAGTAAAATTTCATGGCGTTAGTGAAAATAATCTTTTGTAAGAATAATATGTAGTTTATGAAAAAATAATTTCCAATCGTACAGGAATAAATATTGTTGAAAAAAGTTGAAACAAAGTTGAAACATTGTTGGCGAAAGTACCTAATTTTGTAGAATATATTATTAAAAGAAATGTTTCTGGTAGCAAATAATAAAAATATCAAAGAACATTGATAGTCAAGATAATTTATCACCCAAGTTGATCCATTAATCTATTATTGCAGGTGGATAAGTCCACACGAGTCATATTTTATAGCAGTATATGTAGAGATAATTAAAGATAAAATTATAATACGCGTACAGAGAAGTTTTAATGTAATATCGTATTATACAAAGCATGGACAAAACGATCAACGTTCGAGTGTATTAAATGTGTAATAAATAATGTATGTAATATGTGTGTAATTTTATTTATTATTATCTACTATCTGTCTTTGTAAATTTCAGAAGATTATATAACTATTAAATTTTGTATTTTTTTTTCCAAATATCGTTAAAATTAAATTTTCGATATTTTATATTGTCGATATTTTATATCGGTATTTACAGTAAAGGTAAGATTTTTTGTATAAAAAAAAATATTATAATTACTTCAAACGTTTTATCTCCAATCTATATTCAAACTATTACGTATAGCTTCGAATAGAATGAATAACAGAGTCACGAAAACTGGCTCGAATACATGGCATATATTTCAAAACGCAAGTCTCGAATTAAATGACATATTGAAGGTGCAGATGACGCGGCGACATTATTTTCGGCTTGTATATTCTCGTAATTGTGGTGTTGATTTTATCGATTCTTTTGAAGATTCAACTGTCATAAATTTTCAAACGCAGTCTTAGCAAGCAAAACCCATCGTGTAGTCTGAGATGTTTTAAGATGGATTCATAATAATCTGCATCGAATAAAATTATCTCGCAATTACAAATAAAAACTAATAACATATATATGTATATATGTATATATCCAGAATAAAAAAATATTTTCTTGGGAACAAAAAGTTCCCAAAAATCAGACAATTTTTCATATTTTAATAGGTATATAAACGAGCATCTTGTAATAATATAAAAGCAATATTTAAGCGGCCTAGTTTGTTCACTAGAACTGGTGCAATTCATCTATTTTAGAATAGATGTAATATAGTCGTAAATGTGTATGCAAGAATTGTCACAAAGCTTTCAGTGTGAATTAAGCCTTACAGTCGCTGCAGACCAGGTAGTACTGTAAAATGTATACTGAGAGCTTTGTGACGTGTACGGAAAAGCGATCTTCTCCTAGATAGATGCTCTTTCGTTGGATTTAGAGTAGATCATTACACGGAACTGTTTCACGTCTGTGTCTCAAAGACCTCAATTTCTAAATTCAATTTTGGTATCCCCTTATTTCGCGGAGCTGAGAAACTTGCGAATGTTTCGTGGAAATGCTCTTAACCGACACGTAATTATCTCATAATATAATATATGTGTATCATACATTCTCTTTACGTTCGATTATACATGAAATATGATGATATAATTTTAGTTATATACATAATATAATAAAAACATTATTTACGTATTGTACTGCAAAAATTGACATCTTAGTGATATCAAAAATTTTGAAATCTGCACACATATATTTGCAAAAGTGCATGTTGTGCAAATTAATTTCGGAGCAATTTCAAACACATCAAAAATTAAAAAAATTCAGTAAATTGTATCGATTAATTAAACTGTAATAAGAGTAATTTCAATTTTTTCTCAAAAAATCTCGAGGAATGCATTCCTTAAGTCATTTATTATGACAATAAATTTTAAAGTTCTCATTTTTACGTTAAATGTGTTAAAATTTTATAGTTTTGTATGAATGCTGCAGACAACATGGCAATATAGGGAAAAATAATTTCCTATTATATTATATCCAATTATAAAATATACCCTGCTTGTTTACTTATTTTTAAGACATGATATAACTTACCGGAACTTTCAATATCCGCTGACGTAGTTCTTTTCGCTTGTTTTTCCGTGGCTTTAGGCTCTTTTAGTTGCTTCATCAGAAGCGGATTTAACCTCGGCGAGTAGGAATTGGCCGATAGGGAGAGACTCCTTTGAGAAATGTGCCACCATCGTCTGCACCACGTTTCCTGAAATGCGCAATAGCAGTTTTTGTTGTTACTTATATGATATTTCCGAATATAAATGACGAGTGTGGAAAACATATTATTAAAGTTCAATAAAATCATTATAAATATAGACGGATTGAGCGCGGCTTTCAATTATTCCGTTTAGCGAAGCCTGTAATCATGCAAGTTCACCGTCATTTCATGGTCTCTCAATGGCTCAACTATTGTTCATCGATTATCCGATAAAACATAATAATAATTTATAGATAAATATAAAAATATACATTAACAAGATCGATAGTTTGCTTTAATCTGATTAAAATATTCAACGTTTATTGACTCTCGCAAAAGAGCTGTTAACTATATTCAGTAAAAGAAATATACATGCATTTAAGATATGTATATTAGAGAGATGTTTTACTTTTTTAATATATCCAACAATATAATACGAGATAAGTCGTCACCGAATATATGTATAGTATGATATATAAATCATATATATATATATATGTGTGTGTGTGTGTGTGTGTGTGTGTGTGTGTGTGTGTGTGTATTAACAATTTTTATTTTATAATTGCAATTTTTCGCTAATGTTTTTCGGAAAAATTTTCTGAAAAAAATATTTTTTTGTTTGACTTATGATGCATCGTTTTATTTTTTACGTATAAATATTCAAAAACATGTCAGCCGAGATACTGATCTGTTCAGAAAGCACGCATAATATTCACTTCAGAACACGGAAATGCAATATTGGATGATGGAAATCCTGTGCAAAATACGTAAGGGAGTTCAATGTAAAAGTATTATCATGATATCGCAAAAAAATATTGCAAATTCTTGACATTTCATAACAGCAACTTTGCGTTTAAGGTAAACACTTTTTTTTATCATAAAACTTGAATTTTAGATTTGATTGCATAAATAGCACATATGTTGCGTGGTGCATAAATGTTTCCGGTTTTAACGAAATCGGATAAAACGAAGTGGATTCAAACTCTCAAGGGAATGTATTCGTATTTCGATAGCGCTGCATCGGTTCTCCAAGGGAGATCCGGTTATTTTTAGGTAAACGCAGTTGTGTGAAAAAAGCTGATTTCAAGTAAAAGCGAGAAAGAGAAAATGAGAAAGAGATAAATAATAGAAAAACATAAGAATTCATTCCGGAGCGTTAATAAAAGCGGATTTCTCTTTTAAATTTTATAGCAAAGTAGGAAACTGCCTTCGGAGTTTACATTAATTCCGAAAATAACGAGGAAAGATCTAAGTCTTTCAAATAATATATTACATAAAATATATAACGGGAGAATCAAATAATTAAAGAAACGTTATTATTTTTTGTTTGCTCTTGGCTCCTGCTAATTTTTTCAATGATGAGATCGATATCTTATAGAGAGTTAATATATATAAATAAAAATATACAGCTGGACATATAATAATTTTTTCCAACACGTTATTTTGCTGGCTTCGTTAGACGACTTTTCTAAGTTGAATAACTTTTTCGCGCGAATCGTGAGCGGACTGTAATGTCCTGTGTAATCCTATGTGCGTGGAATATTAAAGGCGTTGGTGCAGGTAAATTTTTTTTTTAAATGACCAAGAAGACTTTGAAAAATAAACGTAAGAGAGTTCTGAAAACTATATCTCTATAATCCACATCTCTTTAACTTCGAAAGCGTTCGATTCCTAAGATTCTTATATCTTCGCCAGGTGTTTGCTCCGGTGCCCTAGTTTCTTTATTTCTATGTCTCCTCTTACTACTGATGCGTTTACTCTGACGGTCCCTGCGAACTGTCGCCATCGATTCCACTGCGGCATTCGTTGGAATGATATTTGCATCGAACAGCAAAAGCTATGAAACACAAATACATCTGACACGTGGGTCTATATTGACGATATCCATCACTGTGCAGCGTCCATCGTACATCTCAACCACATTTAGTCATTACTTATGCATTATCGAATGGCAAAAATTTTTAAATAGATTTCTTTTAAATAGAATACCCATGCAATGTCTGTAATGCGAATTGAAAATTCGATCGATACGGTCTGTTATGTGTAACACTATTATAGAAAATCACACCAGAAGACACGCTATTATTGATTATTTAACACATAAAGTATCTTTAACGTTAAAGTATCTTTTTCGATTCCTAGTAAAATATTCTTGTTATAATGGACTGCTTTACAAAAAAAAGAAACAGAATTATCGTAATTGACGATGAGAATGAAAAACTTTAATTACTTATAACGAAAGATCCATCTCCCTATTTATTTTACAATTCGCAGTTTCTGAAGATATTACATTTCTTGATTTAGAGATGTTTGATTAGCTTTTATCTATTGAAACGAGAATAGATTGTGAATTTCTTAAGGAACAATGCTGTGCGTTTACTTTTTATTAATTCTGAAAGTCTGTACAGTGATATTTAATTTCTAAAAATTAAATTGGGTGTGTATATAATCTTCATAAAATGACAACTTCCGTGACGCTGATGAACCATATGCTCTTAAAATTTAAGTGATATTTCTAATTATAGTGTATGAGCATTCAACACGCGCGTACAGCATGTCCAAAAGTAATTGTCTCTAGTTTGGTAGTCAGCCAAAGCTAAAATATCCGGAAGATTTCTATGAAAACACAATTTATTGTCAAGATTATTCATCAATAATTTAAAAGAAAATTTGTAATATATATATAGTCTTTATTCAAAAATATATTATGCTTTAAAACAATGTATTCGAATTATAATATAAATATCATATTTTTAAGTCACAAATATGAATGTACAATGTGTGTGTGACAAAGAGAAAGAGAAATTTGTACAATGCAATTTTTTAAATATATGCTTATGTCAGCAAAAATATATTATAAGGATAAAGTGAAATATTAAGAAATAATTTTCGTATAAATTTTTAAACAAATTATTATAAATATTACAATATATGGATTGTTTTATATTTCTTGGATCGAACAACATCTTATACGACATTTAATGGGATACGCGTGTATCACAGCTCAACAAACTTCAGCTCAATATTTGGTCAGCTTGGTGATAATTTCTTAATTGGCTATCTATAAAGGCTGAATCTCACATTACCATACGGACTTTCCTCCTATTAGAACATTCAATTTTCAGATATTAAATATATGTCTGGAAATTATGTCGATCCGTACACACTTAATATCACTACGATTCATACATATTCACCGTTGCAATTTTCCTCTTGTCTCATGCATTATTAATAGTCGCATCAGATGTATCTACTCATATAAGGATATTAATTTAAATTTGTAGGGACTTTCATTAAAAATATAGTTTGAGTATCCATATCGAGCAATAAAGTTATATTGAGATGGCAAAGCTGCAACGGAACGTGTATTACATTTTGCAGTTTTAATTAACATTGAGACTACGTAATTTTATCCTCTACTTTATCTTTCGATCATGTTATATGTCTACATATAACTTTATTACAATTTTAAACCAAATCGTCGTTTTTCATCAAGCATTGAAGAATATGTAACATATATATATTTTTCAATTAACAGTCTTAGTCAGATAATTTGCGATATGTTGTAAAAAAATGTAATGTATGGATAAAATATATGAATAAAAAAACGCAGTATCTTTAAAGATACTGTTTTTTTTATCCATATATGACGCGAAAAGTGAATTACAGAAGAAATAGGAAGATGTGATATTAAAAAAAAATCTAGGGCAAGCTTTTTTTTGTGATACGGCGAGTATAATAATCGGTACAATGACCCATAGAAAAATCAATTATGAGAGAAATTATTGTGAAAGAAGTTATCGTTCTTTTCTTTTTCGAGATACCATAAGCTTTTTTACGATAATAAAGAGGATAGAATCTTTTTAGTACTAGCTTTGATTTATTGGACAATTGCAATGCAGTATTAAATAAAATGTCAAGTGTATTTATATATTAGTATAAATATTATATATTTATATAATAATATAACTTTAGTAACGCGCTTTAGTAATTAATGTGAGGATACACTTTGTCCGCGTACAAGCGAGAAGAAAAGCATTTCATTATTTCGTGCACCCGTTTGGAGAGCCGATAAGCCCTTTCGGTCAACATCGTTCCAACCACCATTACACGGGCTGAAAACATTTTCCGCACCCTACGTCGAGTGGAGCTGGACGCTGGACAGGATCGATGGAGTGGTATGGTAAAGTGCACGTTTCTAACCGAGAGAACTCTTCGTATTAATCCATCCAACTTGCGGCCTTTCCGTTTGTTGATGCTTGTGAAAGTACACATCATCGCGCACACACGCATCTCTATTTATCGCGCCGATCAGTTTTTACCCTTTGATTTATATTACAAAGCATATTCGCGCCGAGTAGAGCGAAAATGTACACTGATTCTATTACATTCGCAGAGAACATTTTTTTGAATTTCGTAAACAAATTGAATACTGCGCGGCATCAAATGCACGTATTGATATTGTAACATTTATACATATGTTCAGTTTTCCGCGCATTTATACGTACGTAGTTTATCCGGAACAATTAAATGAACTTTTAGCACTCATATAAATTTAGGAAACGTTCTCCAATAACAAGGAGCGTGAAGGGTATCTGATGGAATAAGGTAGCTTTCATCGTATTGCCTTGAAGCCTTAAAGGGATATCGACAAAGCCCGTTCTGGCTTGAAATTGACATCGTTAAACTACTCTACTTGTTAAAAGTTTTATCGATTGATATTAAATGCTATTAAATAAAATCACACATGGTTATAACATATAACAACGCGTTATATTATCGCGAATGCATAATTACCGAAAAATTCAAATTCTTATGTCAACATCTGTTGTCATATTACTGATAGAATTAAATATTCTTTTTATAGTGAGATTTACAAACAGTTTTATAATGTAGCCAATGTATGACCATCGTATCTATATTTTCACTACAATGTTTTTTTCATCTTTTTAAATATTTTATTTAACATGTATAAAAAAAGTTTGTTTTGTTTTTGTTAATAAAAATTATTTTGTAATTAATTATGTTATAAAATATATAGTTTTGAAAGAGAAGCCACGTATGTGTGTTTTTGTTATATATTTTGTGAAAAGATACACAAGATTGCGTAGCTTTTTTCGATTAACGATATGTTATCCAAATATATAAATATTAATAAATAAAAATATAAATATCCAAAATACACGTTGTTGCACATAATTAGTCTGGATATATGCCCCCCGATATAATGCCATCGAATTTAAAATCAATAAATAAAAATGCTCGCCTGAAATTCAGAATGATTAAATAATATGTATTCGTTATATTCGCATAGAAATATTTTCTCATTTTTTTTTATCCAACTTTCCTATCACGATCATTGAATGAATCATAGTCACGACAACGAAATGCACACATTACACGCCACTGGCACTCTTTTAAGAACTTGAAAGTTACGACGAATGCAATCTAATCCACAGTAAAAAATAGTTGTGCGATAAAAAAAAATACACGAGAATGCGTGGCCTCGGTTTTCGTTTATAAACTATAACTTTAAATGTTCACATGTAAAATAGCTTACACAATATAGAATAATAAGATTGTTCAAATTGGAACATCATCTATCATATCATATTACATTTGTTTCTATATGAAAATGTTTTAAAAATGTTTACAAATAATTATAGTTCGCAATGCTGCCGAGATATAAGTCGCGATTAATTGCGAAATTAACTAAACGAAAATATATAATGAAACAAGTATACTAATGCGTGAAGAATAATATAATGAAGTATCCGTAATCGAAAGAGGATTTGCTTTCATCGTGAGAGAACATAATCCGCGATACATGAGATTTGAATTTATAACCCTGCAATGATTATACAGCGAGTATACACGGTGAATAATGTGCTGTAGTTCATGCAGATGCGTCCTTTAGCAGTGACAGTTCATCTTTCTATTAATTTATTTCTCCTTTGTATATTTCGGTTTGCATCTTTTCTTTCATGAATATTTTGTAATATAATTGTCGATGCCGTTTGACATTGACAGTTACGCTAGCAAACCGTATAATTAAAAGCATTTTACAACAGTCAACAAAATTAAAAAAAAAAACAATATGGTAAAAATTAAAAATGCATATACATATGTATATGATTGTACGTACATACATAACATATGCATTTATATATAATTTACACTAATTTGGCTACGTGAATTGATATGTATCATGTATCAAATAAAAAAAAAAATTTATAGCTCGCAGCGGAATCAACGTTTGCTCGAATATTTTATTGATATGATATAAGACCACATGTACAAATATGTGTAAAAATAAAAATGTCCAAGTATTTAGATTTTTCATACTCTTATTGCTCAACTGCTTAATTTTTTATTACGAATAAAGATAATAGTTACAATCTCTTCTATAAATTTAAAGTATATTGAGGCGCTCGATATATGGTGCAGTAATTCATTTATCTGGAGATTCAAGTACAAATCCCAAGGAAAATTGGATCTCCATTAAGAGAGCGGACCGTAAGATATCTCGAGTTGCGCACAACTCGATTATCACTCTTGTTTATACTTTCCTGTGCCAGAATATTGTTTGAAATAACACTCTACGAGTGGAGAAACTCTTGTCAATGTATATCCGATACGCCAATGAGACATAACGTCAATGAGAATCAATAGAATCGCGAATTTGTAGTATTTGTCAGTAATTGTTCTCGCGGCCAGCTGCAAATTAGGTCACAGAACGTTACCGGTACTGTTGGATCTCAACGAATAATAGCTTTCAATATTGCAAAGCTATCAGCTTCATCCCATTACTCAGTTCTCGTTTGTCCTTCATTTATTATTAGTTGTAAGTAAATCAAGCTGTTTATCCTTTTAATGCGAAACGTCGAGCCAGATGTCTTTTGAGAATTCGATGTAACTATTTAATAATGTAAATGTATAAAGAGAAGAAATTTTGCAATGCGGCGCGTGTGTTTTGTACTTGTCAAATTCGATTATTTTCTAAAAATGCGCAAATACAATTTTTAATATTGACTTCTTAATTATTTCTCAATTTATTGCGCAAGGATATCAACTAGAATAAATTTTATCACATTAATAAAACTCTGTATCTGTAAAAGTATAGCAAAAAATGATGACTATCGTTAAAACAAAAATCGTAAATTCAATCAATAAATTGATCGGATGTATAGGTATTTATAAAAATATATACATATATTCTAATCTCATTTTCGACATTATTAGATTTCAAATCGCATTAAGGTGAGCACTTTTTCTTTTTATACAAGCTTCTTTATAAGATAATTGATAATTGATTGGAATGCGCAGTATTTATACACAATCGCATTTTATATAATATTTATTACTACTTATTATATATTATTATCATATAATTTCTGAAGACAATTCACTGTTAACTCGAATTATAATTTCCACATTAACTAAATATTTATTACATTCTAAATTATAATATATTTTTAATTAATAATAGAAAAAATTCAATTTATGTAATTATGCAGTATATATGCATGTATTAAATGGCCTAGATAAAACAATGTAAAATTGGATTGTCTCGTCTTACTGTTACTATTGTTAAATTCATGGTCACCATTAAACCAAAATGAAAGAAAAGATATTACTTGACTACTTGCTTTTAATGGATACTAACTTTTATGATCTTCGATTGATACAGATACACATACGAAGACGATGTTAAAACGATTTCCTGCAGCACGAAATACACTCGATGTCATTTTGGTAGATATGTTATTCAACATTAGGGAAGAATCATTTTCTGCATTTGGACGAAATTATGTAGTTGCATGCACAATAATTTGAAACTGCCTCGTAAAACACTCTGTAGTTACATGATGTAAATTAACGGCAAAAAAATTAACACTCGCGAAATTCGCTTTGTTTATTACGAAAAGTGGATGCATTATGCATGTTATAATGATTATTACATAGTAAATAATAGCGGCGAAATAATTTTCTTTACTCGATTACGTCTACGATCATAGCGTTCGAAGAATATTTTAAAAAGAGGCAGTTTAAAACCGTGTATATTTGTGTGAAAACTATATAACGTATGTAATTGTGTAACGTGTGTAATTGTGTAATGTGTATATGTGTGAAATTTGTACATGTGCTTAATTCTCTTCTTATTCTTATTATCTCGACCAATTATATGTACTTGACATAAGACATTTTTAGGAGATTCTATACAGGATAAACTTATTAAAGACAATAAATAGATAAACGATAGAATCATGTGAACAGCTCACGTAGCTGCTTTGAAATAAAAATATTATTTTATAGTCATCAAACTAATTTTGTAAAAGCAAAATTCTTGCAATTGTTTTAACTATTACTAAAATTGCCAAACGAAATTTTATTTTTCTGATATAATTGTTTCCTATAGTCGAATATTAATTTAATTGCTGTTTGTGTTTATTATGGCATGCCGCACATTCAATTACAAATAAAGTCGACGTTATAAACAGATCTTAATTTTTGTACTACATGATATACGGTCTCCAACTACAACAGATTTAAAATTTCAATTACCCAGCGGGGAATAAATCTCATAGCACCCTAGCTTCAATCTCGGAAATTACTACGGCTGCTTTGTTCGTGTCTGTAGTGTCTCAGAATATGCAGCGAGGTATTTACGCAATACCATCGCAAACGAGTTTCATCCGCGTCGAGATCAGTGATATGATATCGATGTTGAAGATAAATGAAAAATCTCAATAAAACATTTGTGTGCTCGAGCGTTAATAGACGCGAAGGATTATTACGCACTTTATCATTGCTCATTACATTTTGCGGTATGCAAGGAAAATGTCGAGGATCCAAGAGCGTGAGAACAACAAGAATTATCTTCGCCGATAGAAACGGTCGAGGCGGAGGGAGAGAGAGCGCAGTGGAACAGATTGATGCACATGGCGCCTGCCGCAGCCTCCGCAGTCTGGAACCCCTTGGATAGCAATCACGTCAACCTGTAAATTGGTGGGGATCACCAATTTTCGCACTCTGGTTGCGCTTGGTACTTTTTATTCAATAGAGCGCGCGTCTTAACATTTCTCATTAATTATTCAACGGCTATTAGCTTGCATGTCGATGAGCAGTATTGTTGGATTCCACAGAGATATAACAATTCTCTTGCTATTGCTGCACCTAGCAATTTTATTTCAATATAGAGGATAGCCTACTAAGTCTAATTAATTGTACAATAGTTTATGACTGCTTTTCCTAATCAATAGATTGTTATACTAAGCTTGGACATCACAATGCAGTAAACTCTATTAGCATTGGAAATCGATGAAGCTTTGTGAGATTTACGATATCATGCTTGTACAGTTATTGTGTAATTAATTTTACTAAGTGCGAGAATAATTAAAGAAGATTAATGATCTCACAATACAACGTAGCTTTATTCATTCAAACATTATTCGAGTAACTTTAACTATCGTTTAATCGAATTAGAAGAATGGATCTAATCATAACTAAACAATTAAGAAATTGCGACAAACGACAAGATTAGCATTTAATGAATTTATGTATTGCAAATACGCGACTCTTTTATGAACACTCGTTTATACATTGGAAGAAATTTTTTGTGCGATGCAGATGTCAGAGTGCATCTCTCTCTCTCTCTCTCTCTCTCTCTCTCTCTCTCTCTCTCTCTCTTTCTCTCTCTCGCGATGTAACATTTAATTTATTGACAGTGGAGTGAGGCTTTCCTGGCCCCGTCCGGGAATAACAATGCTTAGCTAATTTCGCTCTTCGACGTGTCTGTAGCAATCAACATTGTTTATTAAAATTATTAGATACGTGGAAAATGAAACTAAGCGGATATTTTGATTGTGAGATGTCTTGATTCAGAATAATTATTTCGTATATATTCGAAATGAGAATTAGAAGAAGACACATGTTAAATCTGTATATGCTCTAACTTAATGCAATGCATTCGTACTTATCGTAATTATAAATTTAGGTATTATTACAGTTTTGATTTTCAATAAGTGCGTATCAAAAATAATTTAAATTGTCTGTATCGAGAAGAATAATTAACGTGACACAGTGATATTCACTAATGAACTTTACGAGCTAAACGAGACATTAGTCGCTAATGTCAGAATATAAAACCGAATAAATAAGATGTTGCAATTCAAATTGGCTTAGCAAGCCATTGTGCGGAACAATGATGAGCGACAAATCTTCTGCTATATTCCGAGTCACTCTTTAAGTTGTCTAATAATATTATTTAGAGAAATAAGAGAATAAGCAATTTTCGTACGTAGTCTATGTAAATCTCTATGATACAATACTGCTCGTAATTCTCTTCGTCTAGATATTCTTCGACTAAATTATATAAAATAGCCAATATTTAGCTCAAGTTAGATTAGATTCACAATCTTGTTTTTCTAACAATATTTTTTTCAGTTAAAATCAGCTCTAAAAATAATTTAGAAAACTAGAGACATCATATATGTATTTTTCATGCTTAAATTATTAATTTTTACTCTATACATAATACAAAAATTAATATAATTTATCAATTTTTTTTCGTTTTTTAGTATAATATAGAAGCAGCCATATTTCAAGTATAGCAAGGCACACAAAACTACTTGGCAAAGCATCTGAACAAAGTTTGCCAAAAAGTGTGTACTTTCATACTTGCAGGACTGCAATGCTACAAAATATATATCATAAGACGCGATTCCTTTATTGAAATTGGTTGCCGACATAAAATACAATGAAAGTAAAATTTCTAGTGCGATTTTTGATGCAATTTCTTAAAATGTATATTCAATGTAGTTAGTCTGATGATAAAGCATTTATTTAGAGCAATTATATATTTATTCAATATACTTAGTTAGTCTGATAACAGAGCATTTATTTAGAGCAATCGCGTGTTTGTAAAAGAAAGTTACGGATGAGATACTACTTAAATAGAGTTTGCGAGAAGTATAAAATATGTCGAGAGATATAGAACATGTAAAACGTACTTATATAAATCGTGGACATGTAAACTCTGCGGAACACAAAGTACGGGCTATTACGTATGCGCTTCAACGCGAAACTTTAACAAACACTGTACAGAAAAGTGACATGCAATATCAGAAAATAAACTTTTCACTACAACGGAAATGTTTGTGAAATTCATCTTTATTGAAATTGAGATTGACATATTCGACACTCATAACAAAGTGTCCGTCTAAGAATTGTTTCCGAAGATAAAAGATATCATTTTATTACAAAAACGTGAGAAATTTAATTAATTATTAATATTTTTATTTTAGCATTTTATATCATTTTCTCTAGCTGGGTTTTATAACATTCAATCTTTATAAAGATCAATGTTGTTATCCCGGGCAAAATGCATAATTTTTTGAGGCAATATCTCCTGTATTATGTAATAGATGAAGAACACAATCGAACTGATTGTGAATCTCTGACCGAAAAAGTTTCTGATAATTTAAGAAAATTTTAAAGATTAAAAAAATCTAAAATTCTTTCTTGAATTTCTTTCTACGCTCCCAATCTAACTTTTAAATATGTAATAAACTCGATTAGACATTTCAGAGACTTGTTAATATGATAAAAACTGAAACTGTGATTCTTAACTAATTGTGTACGAGTTTTCGTCAAATCATTTAGATTTTTAAATTTTTAGATTAATGAGGCTTCGCCGTAACTTTCCATAATTTTAATGCAAAAAGATATAGCTAATAAAAATGTTATAAAAATATCGTTTCATATTTATTTCGCTTTTTGAAGAAATAATTAATCTTTGCAGGTAACCTAGAAATTTTTGATTAACATTTTACGATTTAATCCGAGAAAAAGAACGGAATATAATATTTTCGCAGTAATTGGCGCGTAGTTTTGACATTGTTGAAATACGAGGACAATTTTTTAAAGTCGGAACGTTACCGAAAACAAATTCGAGTTCACTATAGATTGAAATCGAATTTGTTTTCGGTAATTCGTGTCATCGACCAAAATTCGATGACTCATGAATTGTTTTCTATATACTGTAAAAATTGTGCGGGATGTTTGTTTGAATTTTAAAGACGAATAGGCTTATTCCTGTGCTAAGATCAGCCGCATGGAAAGCCGTGCTATATGTTCAATATTTTTTGATATTATATAACTACTGCAAGTCTATTCAATAAAATCACATTATTAATAGATATAATTATCTAGATATATTTCAATAATTACATATGTGTAGTATTACTGAAATGTTTTATAATTATTTACAAACTAATTTGCGGAAAATTTATAGAATAAAACTCTCTCTATTTAATAATACCATGCACATTTCAATATGTTAAAACCGATATTATTATTATTGTTCTATCCATTATTTAATAAATTAACTAATTCATTAGCTAATTACATCTCATTAACTAATTCAATATATTTAGCTTAATATGCTATTGCACGTGTTGCAAATCTCTTCATATTTTTTTCAAAAAATTAAGATATGTGAAAATATCACGTAAATGATAGTGGTGACATGACTTAATAAGTGTGTGTGTTTTCAAAATATTTTTATATATTTCGCATATCACATGTAGATGCTCTAAGAGTCTATAATTCTGCATGCATTTAAAATGCAGCTAGTTTGTGAAAAATCAAGCTATTTCGATAAATGGAACGGACATAAGTGCTATCGACCTTCGTCTACGCATATGGCGTCAACGACATTGCACATGATGCCCGTCACGAACGTCTTCGGACACGTCACTTGGATGAGTCAACAATTTCACGCAGATCAGCTGTTGTGTCGGTCACGTCAACGAGAATAGATTGACAGAAAATCGATTGGCGAAAATTGCCCTTTTTTGCGACTGCCGGATCAAATATTGCACGATATTGTGTGAAGTTCTACGATTGATCTGGTCTGATAGCAATTTGATTGAAGCGCATCGGAATAAAAGTTCAGGACGGACAAAACTTTTTTCCAATTCGAAAACTAAATTGATCGTAAGGTAATCAGGTCGTGCACTATCAATTAACAGGAGAGTTTCATCTGTTGTTTCATTCATTTCTCTTTGCGCGAAACAATCCGGGAGATAATGCATTCTCTCTAAAGAAGAGTAGTCACGCGCAATTGTTGCGAAATGTCAGGTAGTATGTAATGAGGTTACGAGAAAAAAAATCCGCGGTGTCTCAATGAAATACCGATCAAATAAGTAAAAATGTAATCAAACTTTCATTAGATGATGTAATGCGCGTATCGCGACTACGAGATGAGTCATCAAATTATACGTATATGATACATCATTCATTTCTCGCAGACTTTCACAGCTGAATTTGCACGTTTTACGGACAATGACGTGCTTACTTAACGTTGCGTGAAATGAAACTGTTTTCTTCAAATTTGTAATGCGATTTATGACATCGTTTAATATTTGTGTGAAGAACAAGCATAAGAAATGAGGCGTACAAATTTTTTATAATTCTCTGTTGTATCGCTAGTTATCATATAATTTTTCTAATGAATCATAAAACAAAGAACAAAAAAAAACGAGAGAAAAGGGTTTATACATATACACTTATCGATACTTTTATTTCGGATCATTCACAATATCTATCGAATCAATATTGTATGATTATTTCCTGTATTATTTTACATAAAGAGAAATAAATGAAATAATATTGAATATTGTTATTTATGTTTTTCAATTTTTAATCATTAATAATTCTTTAATAAATAAAAAAATTACGATAAGCAAGTTTGAGCTTTATAAGACTGAATTTGTCGATTGAAAAATCGGTTTCAATTCGATCACGTACCAATTTGATGACATAAAAATCAGTTACATTTTTGGCACGATGACTTGAGGAACTCTGAATAAAAATCTCTGAATAAAATATGTAAGATTTCAGTCCGCTCAAATTTTAAAAGTTAACTTTTCTTGAAAATCTCATATAGTTATTCTATTAATTGTAAGCTATTTTTACAGGTCGCCTATCGACGAAGAGAACGAATTAAAACATTTTCACGATCAAACGTAGTAACGTTGAAAAATGTGACGTATTTTCGTAATTCTGAATATTTATAAATGTCGCGAAGACATCAAGATACCAGCGACGGATTTATCTCTCTTGATATTTAACCGAGAGATGTGATACGAACGTGGCGCGCATCAATGCATATACAAGCGCTTGAAGTATCTTCGAGATCCTGGAATTCTCGAGAGTTAGAGCACTTCACTTGCAGAATTCTGGATCCTGGCCAAATTACCGATAGGATTTGAGTTAACTAACATTAATAGCAGAATTTATGGTTTATATTAAAATACCGAATATTTGTTGAAACTTTCTCTATATTTTTCAGTTCATTTTTTAATTATTATTTTTAATTTATTTTATTTTGGAGATTATTTAAAAAAATGAGAAACAATCTGCATACAAATTCATACTTCTCATAAATAATCTGTACGTTCAATTTCTAATCATTTCATTTTTCTGCATAAATTTAATTTTCAATTTAATTCATTCCTTATTTTATTTTATTTACTTTAAATTCTATATGAATTTCATATAATTAATTTTTATATTACTCTTATAATTCTATTCCTATACATATATTCAATTAGTCGCGCTCAGACAAAAATTTTATTTTAAAAAATAGATATTGCTGATCGCAAATAGTAATTGCGCACGCTTATTATTTGTAAATTACAGAATAGAGAGGGACTTCTCTCACCGAAAAATACCAGCAGCATGTATTATCATGATTAAATCGCAATATTCTTAGCAATACAATATGCTTGACCTATATTTTGCCCGTTGCTATTTTCTTACCCATTTTAGCCGTGACACAGCAAATTTCTCGTTATGCACTTTAATATACGTGCATGTGCACCGAGGCAATGAATGACGCTATTAGCCAGATGAAATATCAGTACGATGGATAGTGCTAAAGTACAACGCTATTTGATTCATGTATGTATAGACGATATTTATTTTTCGCCGGAAAATGTTCCTCTGGTGACAATGCGGGAAATGAATCCGGGATCATTTAGTGCAGCTCGGAAAGTAGCAATTCGCTTTTGTATCAAAAATGCAATGTGCAACGTGCTCGAGAAATTCGTCGAAAACCGGTAAAAGAGGCAAAATGATCAGATTTGCAATGTCCGTATCAGGACCAAAGCAGTATTGCTGATCATCACAAACATTTCATTAATTGGATGGCCTTAAATCAAAGCGCATTATTTGCAAAATGTTAAAAATTAAAAATTCTGTCATTTACCAGTTCCGAAAGTAGATGCCGGAAAGAGAGATCATTAGATTTAGTAAAAAAAAAAAAAACATTTAATATATGTATACTATGCTACATTTGATAATATTAACGTTTGTTAATAATATATATATATATATATATATATATATATATAATATATGTATATATTAGAGAAATTATATTTCATATATACTATAAAAAAATAGCATTTATTATATTTTAATAAATTATAATCGCGTTTTATGAACGCATGTTTTATGATTTTTATGATCGTAAGAAATATCACATGATATCGTGAATATTGTGGTGCTATATATGTATATTAACAACTGCGAAATATATATTTATATTAGAAAAATATGAAATAAAATAGAAAAGAATTTTATTTTCCACTTTACTTCACAATTACTAGATGCTGATTAATGCCGATGTACTGCAGATATAATCTGCGCAAGGAGAGCGCGCATGGATACATGCGCGGAATGCATACGTGTTTGCTTTTTATCTCAAAACCACATATATTCCACGTAGCCAAAAGAATGATAAGCTATTATATTAGCATAAAATTTTACATACGATTTGTATATTCTCATAATAAGAGAGCTCGAAAAATAATAGCCAATGTGGAATTATTTACATTCTTTTATGTTGCAAATGCATAAAAATGATTTGACTGTTCAATATTTAATATTTTTCGTGTATATTTTTATAAGAAAACGGCTTTTTAAATTTTTATTCCAATTTTTCTGGAAAAAAAGTATTTTTTCATGTTTCTCCGTCCGTAATTAGTATGCATGTATTTGCAACAAAGCCGATGTAAGTCTTTATTAAATTGGATGTTGAATAACAATTTTCTATGGAAAAGCTTTAGAAGAATATAAAAGTTTTTCAAATATTTTCTTTACTGTACTCATGACGTCAAGATAAAAAAATAGAGTCAATTTTTTCTGGTACATACATTACGAATGTTTCGCGTTAATTGTATAAAAAGAACGTACATATGTTTACTTATATATCTTGTTATCGCTTCGTATCTCTGAAGTACCGAGTTATAAAACTATTCGGAATCATCATGTACACAATTACAAATTGAATATTAGAAACGATAATTATATGATTATGTGGATTCATGAATTAATGAATTAGCAATTAGCAAAGCCAGACTCATTTCTATGTCATATCAAATACTATTACACAATTCAATTATCTGATTTGATTTAAAATAATCATCTAATCTCTTCTGCGAACAAATAATTTTCGAAAGAGTATATAGAGAAAGAAATAAGATTTTTTTTAAGCATTCGGACCACTCTTTATTCCGTTAGAATCGTGATCTCATCTTCCTACGAATACCGGTTTTATTGTGAGTTTGTGTACATTTTTACTCGCGAGAGAAATACAATGTCGTTAAAGACGTTGCGTGTTTCGGAAGACGCGTGTGCGATAAAGAGTCCGTGAATAGTTGCACGCGGAGAAGGGACTCGTATCGAAGAGTGATACGTTCGTTTAAATCAGAGAAGTGGGGGAAGCAGGATATACCTAGAAACATTGCGTACATTATAACATAATAGTTATCGCAGCTATCGAGTGGGATGGGGTGATACCTGATTGCCCCAACGCGCATATCAATCCGGCCTCTCTCAAATCCCCGGCAGCTATGTGCATATATATTCAAACAAAATAAACGACAACGGTTTCGAGATAAGCGTAATACACTTGTCGCTCCTACTCGGAGGACTGTTCCAAACGAGGAAAATTTCTCACGAAATCGCAAATCGTGTGTGAAAAAAGGCGTCGCAGTTGCGACCTTTCGTAGCTTACACAAGGTGTCAACAGACTCACCTTTCGGTACCTTCTCGTCGCGGCCAGGCAGGATGTGGCGGTCAGCACGCGGCTCATCTCGCACCATCTCACGACGAATATCGCCCGGCACGATACCGCTGCCATTCCGTCGTTGAAAAACTCGGAGCACTTTGACGTATCGCTCGATCACTCCACCCCGTTCGCCTCTCTCTCTCACGAGTCACGGAAACAACACCTGCCTTCCACCGTCGCGGTTAATCGGGCAGACCAACGCGAACTAACGACCGGCTTCGAGCAACTGCTACCCGCGGCTGACGGGCGGCATCGCGCGCTCGAGCCCGAGCGAGACCCCGACCTTGCAGCGGCCGGCGACGAGCATGCGCATCGCGCCACGCTCGACGCTCATTGGTTCCAGCGGGACCGATGTCACTGTTCGCGGCACGTTTGGAATATTTGAACCGCGACTGGAGAGCGTCTTCTCTCCCTGGAAAACATCCGCAAATATTTCATCATTTGATGTATACTTTTGAGATTAATACTTGCTTCCTAGCGTACGCTACGTATGTATAACGATCGACAGCTCGAGATTCGCATGTAACACATCGTTTACATTATATATATATAAAAGAAAATATGAAAATTAAAGAGTCTTATGTAACGCTGCTTTAAACGATAATTAAATGTTAATTAGATGGGTAATTACTCTTTCTTTTCCTTTTTTATCTTTGGTGTTTTGTATATTTTAAGAAATATAAATTCGTGCAATTATTTTTTCCGTGGGAAAAATTTTTTACTTATATTAAAGTGTATTTTTCAAAACTGGACGTGCACCAATTTCATGTGCCTTTGTCATACGATATCAATCTACCACTATTAATCGATTCAAGAAAACATCGGATAATCGAACTGTATACACACTTTGTTCAAGTTTCTTATCAATTATATTAACCTTTTAGCAGGAAATATTATCCTTGTATACAAAAAATATGTATAGAACTTTAAAACTTATCTCGACTACGGTGAACGATGTGATAACGTGACAACTAGACGAAAGATTCGATTTCCAGAGGAAAGAATGTCATTCGTCACTAGAGATGACTATTTTGACGCCGAGAACTATTACGATTATCCACGTTCGTTCAACAACTATACCACCGTTTCAACAGCGCACCTCCACTGGAACTCGCTGACTCGTCTCGTCCTGACAATCCTGTTGCGCGTCGGCTTCGTCCTCGTGCAAATTGGCAGCGTGCCGATCAACAACGTTAATCTGATACTCCTTCAAAATGTGGTCGACCTGTGTTGCGTCACCGTCATGTACTTTCTCACAGGCTTCCTCGTCGCCTATAACGGCGACGTGGCCGGTCTGATCGGCGAAGGTCACTGGATCGGTGATCCAACGATCGACAAGAATGAAGCGATCGTCGGCTGGCAAGCGGTGGTAATCGCGTCGGCGATTTGCACCAGCGTTATCGTGGGCAGAATGCACACAGCGGGATATCTGCTGGTGAATATCCTCTTATCCGGTCTGATACAACCGTTGCTGATCCACTGGGCCTGGACTGCCCAAGGATGGATGGCAGAGAACGAATTGGGTGGAAGAGTGGTCGCTTTCAAGGATTATGCTGGCGCGGGGGTGGTTCACATAGTCGGGGGATTTTCCGGCTTGATTGGATGTGTCGTCCTCGGCAGGAGAATGCTTATATTGAGAGATCTGGATGATGCGAGTATCACCGTCGGTTCCGCTGGGACCGTTTTCGGGGGTCTGCTATTAATATTTGCCGGACTTCAAGTAAATATCTCTCTGGACTGAATACAATTTCTTAGTTGTCATTATGATATAACAGAAAATATTTTTGATATTTTTTGACAATTAATATAAAGTGTACTATTTAATTATGAAGCTCGGAGATTGTAAAAAAAATTACATTATTTTAACATATACTGATTATTACAAAAACTAATTAACGTAAATCATACACGGGAAAATATTGTTGAAACTCTAAGAAGACTCTCTGATTTCACGGTTTTGTCACGACTCTTAAACTTAAGAGCTCTATGTAATAATTTCTAAGCATCAGTCTTTGAATTCCGTAGATAGAAACCGCTAGTTACATAAAAACTAACTGTACTACTTAGTGATGTACAATGTCTCGCACGTTTACAGGGCTTATGTATGAGTACGCACGACCGTGACAAATTTCGAATATATATGCGAGATCCATCGCACGCATACGTTAACAATTTGCTAGCCGCGTCCTCGTGCACGCTGTTAGTCGTTGCCCTGCATTTCATATTCAGCCGAGAAACCTTCAATCATTGGACGGCGATGAGATGCGTTCAAGGCACAATCGCCGGTGTGGTGACAGTATCAGCCGCGACGAACGATTATTCGCCGCAAATAGCTATTGCCTTGGGTTGTCTGGGAGGTATCGCGTTCTACTTGATCTCCAGACAGATCTTTTGCAGCGCTTTGGAGGATTACTGCAATATCATAGCTATACACCTTGTTTGCGCGATTCTCGGCAGTACATTGGCTCCTCTCTGCGCCGCGCGCACCGACGAGGATACCGTGACGATACTGTTGAGTTTTTCCTGGCAATTAATTTGTCTGGCCGCATTGTTGGCTCTGGTCGGCACGGCGATGTTGCTAGTCTTCGGCATGCTGGAATGCTGCGGAATACTTCGCAACAGATCGGAATGTCTGAACCACACACGGGCTAATGCTGCCATCGACAGAGGTCCGCCGAGATCATTTCTGCAGAGACTCTTCTTTCCTGACAGCGGATGCCTCTATCTGCAACCGAGTTCGATCTCCGATACGAAACATCGTCCAAGTGTTGGTTCCAGATCTTGGAAGTATCAAACGGAGATAGACAAACTTGAAGAAGGGAGACCTACCAGGAGTAAACCGAATGTTAGTGTCAAAATTGAAGATAATGTTATGAAAGTTCAAGTGCCAGGTTGGTAAAGTTTGTAAAGTGTAAAGTTATTCGCGTTTCTCTTTATTTATCTTTAATTATTTAACATCAATTTTGCCTTTATACAATTAAAATTCTTTGTCTAAGAATTTTTTTACATGATTCGCTCGACTCTCTCTCCCTCTCTCTCTGTCTACTGTGTATTTTTAAACAATATTTTTTTAATAATTATTCCAAAACCGAAATGATATATTTATAGAAGCAAGAGTAAAGAAAGCAAGACAAGTGCATACTTTGTCTGGATGTACACCTGTGTTGATAGAGGACCAAGGTGGTACTGGTGAATCGATTAACAACGATCTTTTGGAAACTGGAAGAAGACAATTTCTTGGAAAAGAAATAAAATATATTTTAGATCCTATCGAAGAAATAGATGAGGAGATTTTGAAAGAATTTGAAATCAAAGAGAGTAACGCTCAATATAAAATTGAGGATCACAATGTTGGCGATAAAAGTTCAATCTTGACGGAAAATTTTAATACGAGAGCTGCAGAGTCGAAAGAGTTGAACGAATCGAATTATCAGCTTCGAAGAACAATAAAACTGATGAACTTATATCACGAATTTGTCAAAGAAGATGTGAAAGTCGTGTTGGGACCGAAACGCGTGGATTCTTCATCCAGTGATTCGTACGATGCGGACACTATCTTTGAAAAGACACCAGATTTGAACGAATCCACAAAGGATATCGCAACAAACAATGATTCATTAATCTATAGCGTAAAGTAATCATGTTCCTTGCTAATAAGATTTGGTTGAAGTGCGCGGTAGATATCTCCATGCAATGTCGAAGTGGTAAAGTTATCAAAGGACTAAGATATATTTCTTGGAGCTGACATTCAGAGAATATTGTAGCTTTGATGAGAAAATAGTTTTGCACACAAGAAATAGAACCGCTTCTGCATTGTGTGCTACATCTAAATTATTCTAGTTCTAGTTTTAAAATGACGTTAATATACACAGAATAGCAAGAGACATTTCAGATGTACCTGAAAAGAGAATAAAGAGAATCGAGTGTATCATATAAATAATTATAAATAAAATTATATTAAAATTAAGGAAGATATGATATTCGGTGTGTGTGTGTGTGTGTGTGTGTACTAGAAAAAATGTATTATATATTATATAGCATTTTTCAATACGTGTCATCGTTACAAAATTGTCTGTCTAGAATTTTCAGTGCTTCTTTTATTAGAACTTATAAGCTATTCATACAATTATTACAATATTTTACAATAGAATAATTATAAGTTAAATAATTAAAGTTTCTGTTTCTTAAAGTGTCACACATACATCCTACGCGCAGTTTTATTTATTCGTAGGATGGCATTTTTTTCCCTGCGTGACAGTCTCTATTGGAACCAAATATTTACAAAATGCTTGTTATTTCTGTGCGTATTAATACGCGAATAATTGCACCCACGAAATTTGGAAGCAGTTAGCAGTATGCCATCATTGATTATAATCATCAATATTTACAACTGTAAAATTTTCCAAACATTCTTAATTTATTTGAACAATGTATAAGACAAAAATAAGACGAATATATATGCCAGTACTTATTTTATCATACATTTTCAACATGAATATATAATTCGATAATACTCCGATATTAATGCTGTACATATAATTTTGTTATATATTATAATTATATATATTATATATATATAATATATATTTTAATATATATTATATAATATATAATATTATATACTATATAATATATTTTACTATATTATGTTTAATTAAATTATATATCAATACAAAAATTTCAAAAAATAGAAATATAAAAAGCATATAACTAGAGCATATAAAATAGGAAGATAGAAAAAGGCTATAAAATTGATATGTGAGATAGAAAAATAGAAAAAATAATTATAGAAAACGTGAAATCAATGATGAGATAATGCTAGATATTAGTTCTGCTTACACTTTTGTGCGATTCTGATAAATTTCGCGGGGTTATCATCTACCTCTGTTTGCCGTCAGGTTATTGTCAGGTAGTAGCAAGCCGGACACTCGTTGCTACCGCCGTACCAAATAAAATTAAGGATATTGACTCTAAAAATCCAACATGGTTGATACGATGATATAATCATAATCATATATACAACACTGGTAAAATGGCACGATTCGATAAAACAGATCAATCAATTGATATTATCTCGTTATTATTAGCAACTACTATTATAATACTAATAATAAACTTTGTACATGATTTGTTAAATGTTATGGCATAGTTTTAACGGCAGTATAAAAATGAAAACAAATCATACAAACGTAACAAAGGATTTATATATAGAAGATTATTTAACACGATCCATGTATAACTCCGATGCAGAGATCATCGAACAAAATCACTAGAAACATTCGTAATGCGAAATAACTGATGTGATACTAAAACTGCAATGAAATATGTTTTCTTCACTTGATCTTAGATTGCTCGTCTTGGACCAAGACTTTTTCTTAATGAGCCATACAATATTAATACACTTTTCAATATAAAAAGTGCGGCAAGCAGGTATTATAATACAGGTAACTATCCCATCAGATTTTTAAAATCCCATAAACTCTTTACAATGTACAATTAGATAGTCACAGATATACACTCAGTATTATTAAAAATATTTGTACATATAGTTCGCATTGGAGATAATACATATGTATAAGTGAACAATAAATAACAAAAAAAAAATATAAATCAGATCTCATTAGCATTCTTCTCAATCAGCAAAATCTCGTTGGATTGATTTTCAATCTATGTTCTTTTGAGGTACAATAAAATAGATATTTTGCATGAATATCACTCCAAAACGAGCAATTGGATACATACACACACACACACACAAACACACACAACCACATACACACAAGAATGCACGCACGCACGCGCGCGAGTATGCATTCTATTATTCACATATCGAAAGTGAAAAAAATATGCCGATAAGTAATCTTGAAAAATCGTTATATATCATTTGGACTTGAAAGATCAGACCTAGTACTATTCTTTACAACACTTTTCAAATCCATGATTTATTGAAGTACAACACGCGACAAATTTTAAAATCTTGACACATGCATAATTCCATATATATAATTTGTCAGCAGGTAATCTGCGTAGTTTGTCAAGTAGTCGTGTTTATCAATCTAATATTCGCACGAGTTTCGACTCTGATAGCGTTGATTATTGCAAGCGGGCGTACGTTCGTTATCGTATCTGAGATCGGCAAACTTTGAAATTCATCTCGGATACGTCTGATCTGCCCATTTCGAATTCTTTTTTTTTTATAATAACATTTATATTAACGTCAAAATAATGCGTTACATCAATATACAAACGGACGTGATCACACATCTTTTGTTGGCTTTTCCATATCGCCGGTACCAAGAATAGTATTGTCAAAATATACAGACTTCTCGTCATTATCGCCATCATCATCGATTTTAATATGCAACGAGAATTAACATACACTGTATCTCCGAAAGTTGACGGGCTCAAGAAAAAAAGCTCAGCCCTGAAATCTTACGCTCGCATGGACGATCCGGCGATTAATGCGAAAAGAACAATCGATGAACCGCCTGATAAAAAAAAAAAACCAACCAGTACAATTCATCAATGATCTTTACACATGAAGAGTATATATTTCTCAAAACAACATGATTTGGACAAGTCTAGTATCGAGGAAATGGAATTTTAATTTTCTAAAATATTGCGTTTAGTTGAAGAGTATTCTTCGATATCATTTGTACACAACACGCACATATGTATCACGTTTGATATTGTAGTAAAAATTCATTTACTCAAACTTTTTTTTATAAATTTCTAGTTCATGAATATATTTTGTCTTTTGTTATAAATTATATTAATTTTGTTATAAATTTTTCTTTGTCTTTATATCACAAAATTGCTAAAAACAGGTCCGTAATATTTGTTGTAAGATATATCTTTCTTTATAAAATGAATTTCAAGCAAAACTATTGCGTTAGTCGGCTTTTTCTTGGCCCAACTTATGCATCGGTAAATAGGACGAAAGGTGCCTAATCACAATTGCTGAGCAATGGCACCAGTAAACTATATACTCTTAAAATCTCTCATCTGTATGATGCGGTAACGATGATAATGATGATAATAATAATAATAATATAATAGTAATAAAATTAAAAAAATAATAATCTATTAATAATATTATTTTTTTAGCTTAACAATGATCGACAATTACAACTGTGGCTTCGTAAAGCCGCTTAGTGACTAGCTTTTACAAACTCCCCCCAATTAGGCCAGTCCACTGAGATAGGCCAGTCATGGTCTTTCTTCCATTAAATGTAAAATCCAGTGGAGTTTCGAATGTACAATTAATTTACAGGTCTTCCATTAGCAAACGATGTATTTCGCTGACAGCGGAAGCGAGTAGCCGGGAAACTCTAGAGTTTCACGTAATTGGCGTTTGCTAGGTCATCACAGTGTCGGTGAGATCTTCCTTCAGCCACTGCGGGATCGTTCTGGACCCAAGTCGCTTTAATAATTTCACTAAAGCCGTGTTGTGGGATAAATAATATCTCTGCAAAAGATACAGCGTTTAACACATATGTCACATACTATATAGGTACGCACATCGAATAAAAAATACACTTTATAGCAACTTTACCTGTAATAATTTGTACGATCTATCTTCCATTGGTGGATACTGACGACCTTTACTTTTGCCCAGACATTTAGTGCGATCTTCGTTGGTTACTTGGCAGAAAAAACCCTTTTTCGGATCGTATCTTAGATGCGACGAATAATTGAACGCAGGTGTTATCTTCAAAAATCGTTGCAATTCGTGCAGCGTTTCCACGGGATTTTGCCGTAACTGTTCACCGTCGATGATGTGTAATTGTAGCGGTATATAAAACGATAACCACCTTTCTAAATGTTGGGCATATTTTCCGGGATTTAGACACCTGCAATTGAGTGCAATATCGTGTTGAAATTTAATCAAAAATATATGTAATATTTTATTTCATATATTGACAGTACGAAAATCCCATAATCTTAATGCTTATTTGCTCGTTAATTTTCGAGTGCTCTAGTGAATAGCGTCTATTCATACATTATTAGGCAAAATACCTCTTAGGTTATTGTTCAATTATTACCTATTTCTAAGGTCCCGTAAGGGTTTCGGCGCGGAATCGCTTGCCGTAATGACTTCATGGAAGGAGTAATTGTTCGCTACCGGATCTCCGTGCACTCTGGTATGCTGGTACCATGAATAAGCACGTCTGGCTGGAGACAGCAATATAGTGATTAGTTTAGCTCTCGGAAGAAGCGCATGGGTCCTCCGCGGCACTAATTCTCCATCGAAGTAAGTGGCAGATTTCTCAAACAAATATCGAGAGCTCTCATTTTTCGACGCCGGAAAAAAGCTCATGTACCTGAAAAAAATAATGCGAACTATATATATTCCTGTTCTTTATATCTAACAATAGATAGAATCAATATTTCCGATCGTTCCACTTACCAGTCGAGACCTTTGTAATAATTCTTTCCATTGAAAAACTGTATCTCTTCAAAAGTGTCGGGACTCGGTAGATTGCTGCTTATTGCTGGATGAATAGATAGAAACGTGTACAATGCCGTGGTGCCGGTTTTTTGAGGTCCGATTACTAAAAATCGCGGCAATTGATCGCAAGTTTTATTACGAGACCAGATCTTTTGATGTCTCTGATCGTCGCATGGATTCTGTAACAAGTAATAAAAACTTGATGTTGTAGAAGAGCAGTTAAAGTTGTTGAATATCCAATCTACTCACTCCCCACACTGGATCGGCCTCTTCGGGATATAACTGAAAGTAACGTTCCCCAAGTTGAAGCGGAGGTGCACTGGATAGTCTTAAATTCGTCCAACACTGAATGAATTTTATAACCGACTCGAAAGTGTACGACGCCAATCGATCGTTTCCATAATTCGACATATGCGTCATAAAAATATTTATCTAAGAAAGCAATCAAGAATAATTTAATCGTTTTTGCGTACCCTATTATAAATATAAATATAATATTAAATTAAAGAAGACATATAAAATATGAAAAATGCGACTGAATTAAAAGAAAAAAAGAAGTTAAAAGAGAATAGGTAGGACATTTCATGCCGGGAAAAATTAATAACAAAATTTATCGATATGCTATATCGTGTGTGGATATATAGCGATTTAAAAAATGAGCACTTATAATACGAAAGATCAAACGAATCCGACAAAAATTGATTCCATAACGGTTGATTTGCTCACCGGATTATATACGATCGTTTGGAAAAGTTCACCGCCCTGTATCGACTCGTCCAGCTTTTCCCTTCCGCCTGGATACCTCTCGATAAAAATCGTGTGAGTAAAAAGGCCACAAGTTTGCCTCGGTAGGACCTTGAGTATATAAAATAAAATTAATAATTTTTATATCCGACAATAAGTATCGAATTTATGTTCTATATATGCCAGGAAAGATCCAGTAAAATATAAAATATAATGAATTTATTTTGAAAATAAAAATTGTTAAATTTGGACAAAAATCAATACAGTTCTGATTTACATATTGCCTTTGATAAAATAATACAATCATGTTTCTCATATCCATAAGTAAACAAATATCTAATAGTAAAAATCTAATTAATTATTGACGGAATTTTATGATCGATTACGTATTTAATATTTACGTATGTAAATTATAACGCGCAGTAAAATCGAGATTTTCATATTTCGGAAATTACGGGATAAAGTAATATTTAATCGCAACGCGCACTCAGTTAATACAAATAACATTTTCAATATATTCGTGTATGCAAATTATATCTCATATCATATCATATTTATCAGTAATGTTTGATTTAAAGATGATTTAATGACTATTGTGCCGATTACATGATTTTGTACCTTAATGTTACGATGAATAAAGCCACGTCTCAAACGTGCCGGCCTCAGGTGCGGATACTCTTCGGTGCTCGTGACCTTGATGTTCCATACTCGTTTCCACGCTTCGTAGAGGCCTTCATGGACCGGGTAAACGCCGGAATGATGCGGACTTACGCTGTATCCGCTTCCGGTTGGTATACCGTGGTCCTTTGCGAATTGCTTGTTCAACGCCATGTCCAATTGTAGATGAGTTACATTCTCGTACAGATGCGGTTGTTGGTGGTTCCACATGTGAGAAAACCACGTAAATCTATAAAAGCCCATGTTTTTTTTTCAAGATTTTTAACAGTTATTTTTATATTGTTGATGTTGTATAAAAAATGACTTTTCAAAGCGTTTAGAGAAAAATTCGTTGTATCTTTTATTCAATGTCAACGGCCGCAATTAATTACCTTGAAGTAATCTACATCGAGGTTTTGCAATATGTTTTGGCAAAGCTTTGTAACGCGGCGATTATAATAAACGCAGCATTATAATAAATGTTGCGTGACATTATACGATATAAGCTGCACCATGATGTCGATGAGATCGTAAATTTAGTTTATATATATATATGTATATATATGTATACATATATATGTACTATGTATTCTCTATATATATTTTATAACAATAAATTGAATCAATAATTGTAATTGTTAATACTGTAATAAACCTGATTAATCAAATTATCCATAAAACTGTACAAATATAATATAATATAATCAATTCATGATATAATATAATATTCAATTGATTAATATCTCTGTAACGTAATATTTATCGCATTTATTGCCTTTTAGACGACTAATATTCGAATTTGTCGTACCTGTCTACGTTCTCCAAAAGCATGTCGTCCCCCAAATTTTCCTCCGCTGTCCCGTGATGAAAATACTTCCCGGAAAACCCCAAATTGAATTTGAACCCCGGCACCAGAGCTTGAATTCTCTGCTGAGTGGCCAACAATGCCATTACATCGTCTTTTTTTAATCTAGTGCTTTTCTCGCCGACGAATATATCGTCAATGTCCACCAGGATCATACGATTCAAACTGAGACTTAATTGCCCATGGGACAAATAAGACAACGAGTCCAGCAGTAATAGCTTGTGCAGCCAAAATCTCAGGCCACCGCCAAAAAGAACTCTTTGAATTCCATCATACCTGCCGTGATCCTGTTAAATAAATAAATACATTTTATAAACTAAGACCTCTCTCTCTCTCTCTCTCTCTTTCTCAAACATAACAAATTTATTAGCTAATCTCTTTATCGCGTTATATATGGTACAGCATATATGCTGGTTTTTATGATTCATAAATGTCTGCCTCGCTGTGTGTAATCTGTGCCTACATGAATAGAAATAGAATGTTCGATAACGCAATGATGTCTAATTATGATCCAATTTCTCCCATTCATATTGCCACAACGAAACAGCCGTTGTTCTTAGTTGACGTTTCAATACTCCGCAAATATGCGAAAATTTCTCATAATGGCATCCTGTACACGTGCATGCATAGTTGACTTAATCATCGCGCGTTAACCCTTAATCAACGAGCATCGTTATTTTTATTTTACTCTCCGGCAACTCCGCAGAATCGGCTGTGAATCGCAAGCTTGTTAGCGGTAAACAACAATAATAATTTCACGGATAATTCTATCGTGCGAGATGGGGGTGGATGTCGGGGTAGATGCATGGATCGCGCAGGTAGTCAGGTGATTAAATCAGGAACCAATTAGCCGTAGGCGCATTCGATTAATGAGCGACTGTGCGGTGCGCTTCATTTGCTACCATTGGAACCGCCAATTTATTTCCTTTCGGGGATTGAACTGATCGAACGTTAAAAGCACCGATGACACGACAGAGAATGACGAGCAGAGAATATAATCGAGAAATTTTCGGACAATCGCGAATGTGAAACAAAGTATATACCGAATTGTGGGTATCGTCATGACGGAAGGCGTCGAGGTCTTTCTTTTCAAGTTTGCTTTAGTATTTAAGATAGTCGAAATTCAACGCTAAATTAGACAAAGAATTCGACCGATCGGTGAGATCGTTGCATTTTTGTGCTCACATACAATAGCTCTGCTACGTAATGCGAAAATTCAATTTACTATATATTGCGAGGCATTTTCATCATAGGATTTTACTGTTTTAATTCAGCGCGATTTAAAATTTGTATCCGGTGCTTAATGAATCGGTCTCTAATTATCAAAAAAGTTATTTCATCAATATTTTCTGAGCTATAAGATGGATCTAAATTCGTGATCTTCCGAATTTTTAAATATAAAAGAAAAATTGATAACAATTTTTTATTCTGAAAAAGCAGTCGAGTTGATGTAAAATTAAATAGATGCGCTGTCAATTGGTCTCTTGGAAAAATGAGAAAATTGTCAAAAAATTCCACGCATATCTCACAGTCGCGCTGATACAGAGACAAAATAGTCGAGTGCGAGATGTGCTTGGTGGAAAAACATTATACCGGGACAGCAAAACATTGACGATACAATGTATATTCGCGCTCTTCGTTATATTGGACGATATCTCGCGCATATCTGTCGCGGATAAGTGCCGTTTTCTTTATATCATCTACAATTTGGTCATTCGGCGCCTCTTTTCAGCATCTATATTCTCGCATTTTTCATACACCGCCGTCATTCCATCTCTCTATCTTTCTTTCTTTCTCTCTCTTTCTCTTTCATGTCCGTTACGTCCGGAATCTTGTAGTTGCGAATTCCTGCATGAATGTAAACGCCGGTCGGGGACGGCTTTACGAATTGTTTCAGTTTACCTCCGTTAACGGCGAATCCTTTCATTCTTTTTTTCTCTCTTCTTTCTCGTGTCTTCCCTTCTCTTTCTTTTCACCTCACCGTATACGTAGCCACGAGCCGTATCACGGAAATTCCACATTTGTTTTCGTTTTCCGGCGCCGCCGCTGGCTCGACTAGCAAGAGCAGGAAGAATCGCCAGGATGAGAGAAACGGCGGAAGGGAAAAATTCAGAAAGGGAATGAGAGAGAGAGATACGTACATATTCGCGGCTTCTATTAATACAAAATTAATTAGTAATAAGCATAGCTAAAAAAAATCGCGTTTTTACGAGATTGTAAAAACCTTCATAATTAAAAAAAAAAAGATAAATGTAATATCAGAGAGTATGTAAAAGATAAATATAATATCATATACAGATGCGCGCAAAGCTATTTTAGGTAATAATTACACGCAATAGAATTTGGCAATTTACTTGTCGAAACATATAAGGTCTTATCACATCAACTAAGGATTAATGTAAGAGAAGGATGAAACTCGCTCGTGCTTTTTATCGCGCGACATTCGAGAGAGTCTGTAGGAGATTCCTCTCTCTTCGACAGGATTATTCGCACCGGTACAAGCGCGGGATGAAATCACACTGTGCGTATTGTTCCCCAAACCCTTCTTTTGTTTTACCCCTTGCGAGCCGGCGGATCTTACATTCAGCTTCTTGTTTCCTACCGGTCGCCTTTCTTCTTTCCTTCCCTTCGTTACATGCAACCGCAAAGTGAAGTGGTGTATCCGGGAAATTTCTCGTTTCTAGCCGGCTTTCTTTTCCGGCGTCGTTGTCGAGAACCGTAAGAGACCACCCTTTAAAGACGCCTGGAATCGAGGGGCCTTTTTTTCTTGCGTAAGAAACAAAAAACCTGTTATAAGTGCATGAACGATGCGTCTTAGGCTTGCGTCGTATTGGTCTCACTTATGCTGATTATTTATTTGTTAGCGATATAATGAAAGATGGCTATCATCATTAAAAATTATCAAATTGCATGTATCGCTCGTGTTGTATTTCGCGGCAAAAATAAAATATTTTAAAATTATTAGATGCTTGAGATATTTGCAGTAATAGAATGAGTTCTCGTGAGAATCGCAGGTTTCTTGAGAAATTTCCCATATGTCCATGCGATAAGCGTCGAATGCAATTATATACTTCGCGAATTATTCGTGCCCTTCTTCCCTTCCTTAACATTTTTACGAGGTTTTATGCACCCTATCAGAACGAAGAACTTCGTAGAAATTTGTGCATTTTTATTTTTTGAAATTACCTGAGAAAATAGAGTCAAGTGTACGAAACGTTGCGTGAGTTAATAAGGGATTCCCAAAGGACGCGCTGGGAGCTTTATGTATAATTCCCTACGTAGAAACCAATAGGGATCTCAAAGTTGTTGTTTAAAAGTGGTATAATGTTTGGTTTAATATAAGTTCTACGACCTCCCCGATGTTTGCCGCGAAAAATATCTTATCTTTAAATTTTACGAAAAAACTCGCAGCTTTTGTATTATCTTACTGGCCAAATTTTTAACGTAGCAACGTGTTAAGTCCAGTGAGAAAGAAAATAATTTAAACGTTCCGACTCCATCGCCGAAGGGTAATACGCATGGACGCGCGAGACGGTGCATTAATTCCGCAGTCGTCCGACTTGTCCGAGAAGAGATACGTGACCGGAATGTCCTACAAGCAAAGTGCACGACTCACCTGGATGACGGTGGCTAGGGGACTTTTGTTGGCCGGATAGTCGAGGCTGTCTCGATGCGCCCAAGCGAGCGGCTCGTAGGTGCTGTGATTGGCCTGAAAAATAGTCCAGTCACCCCCAGGAAGTGGTCCCCAGGCCGTTTCCCCTGCTCTGGTTAATCGAAGAATGGGAGACGCTGCATTCAGCTGAGCATCCTGAGGGAAGAAAAACCTGATTCTATGCGATTCGCACAAAGGTTCCGCTCGTCGTACCGGATTCCTTCGCTTTTTCGGAGAAGAAATCAAATTTTCGAATGCATCACGCGCGCGTTTTAGCGCTTTGTTAAAAGAAAATTGTTCGGACTAATGCTGTGCAAGAGTAGATCGCAATTTTTATATTCAAAATGCCACTTGCAATGTTTTCTATAAAATATGCGAGACTACACGATGTGATAACTATCTGGAAAATTATTTGAAAATTTATTATACATATATATTCATGAATATAATCTGAGAAAAATAAATCGAAAAATTGTTTAAAGTATTCTGGGTTTTATGTTTATTCACCGCGTGCTCTGAATAATCTCGTTTTAATAGTTTATGCTAGAAATTGAATTAGCCGCTTCTTCCTTTATTCCTTATAAATATTCTCTGGAACATGTCGAGAAGATTGATGAAATTGCACATTATGGTTATTTAAAGAGAGATACTACGTAATATTGTGTGCTCGATGAGCATAGACTTCTTTTTTTCTTAAAGTCTCTTTAAGAGTAGCATGATCGTTACTCAGGAGATATGTCACGCGTCCAAGACACGATATTCCAAAGTTTTAAGAAGATTGTAACTTACTTCATGTTACGAACATTACAGTAATAAGAAAGTGCTGGAGAGGTTGATATCATAAAATTAAGTATCTAATAATACCTAACTATTAAAATGATTCAAGAATACGTTATAGCGCGCATACAAATTAACATGAAAATATTCGGCACAATAGTGCTTTTCAGGAACAACGTACAATATCGATTGCCTTATTACTACAGTCAGACCTAATACCGTGAAACCCGCGCTTTTTATTACTCTCTTTTACGAGGTTTCCTTTTCGTTTCGAGACTAGTTTCCGCGATATAAACTTGATTGCAGCCATGAAGATTGCCACCCAGACTTTTCCTATCATCATGGCTTTTTTAGGTAATTTCTGATATTGATTGTAGAGGAAAAAAAAAGACACTTTTTATTACACAATAAAAGAGAGTAGTGACATCCTTATATTTCGCTCTTGACAATAAAATTAGGATAAGTTATGATCATTTACTCTTATCTATAAGCAATATTGATTCTAATCTTGTCACAGCTAAAAAAAATAAATAAATAAACATATATACTATTATAAATTATATCAAAGGAATGTATAGAGAAAATATGACATGTAAAGATATAATTTATACAAAATCTAATAATTCAAAAATATAATTTATAAAAATAAATTTTTCAATATTATAACACGTCTGTGAGAATATATATACTATAGAGCTTGAATATATGATGTTGGAAACTGACCTTCAATCTAAGATTTGTATGTATAAAAAGTGGAAAGCCCTTAAGCTGAGCACCAACTAGGCTCTCTTCTCCAGGAGGAGCAAAACCCACGATGCCAACTGAATATTCCCTGCAGTATTTGTCCAGTAGCTCGCGATTCCATTTATCCATCTGCAGATACTTGTTTAGATTCTCGAAGATCAGTACTCCATATCGACCTTTATCAAGATTCGTCAGTACCGGTAAAGACTTACCAGTCACTTCCACTTTGTACCTGAAAGCATACCAATAATTTTTCGTATTTAATATTCGAAGAAATTCACGAAAATTTTAAAAATATATTACTCATATAGAGATTGATCGTTTTGTTTCGTCCATAAAAATCAAAATAGATTGACAAAATATCACTTTATTTTATTTATTTATAGCACTATATACGTAAATATTCGTTAAAAATTTTATATTATATTTTATCTAGAGATTTTTCAAATATTTGCATATAGGTAGAATTCGTAATAAAAGAAAAAAGTAGATTCTTGCAATTACTGATACAGGCATTGTAATATAAATAATTACAATCTTTTGTGATATTGCAAGTATTTTATAAATGTGTGGTACGTTTTACATTTATCGCTTCCGAATGCTATTAAAATTGTATCAATATATATTCTACTAATCGTTTTTTCTAGATCTCTTTACTTAAGAATTAAACAGAAATGTGGAAATTTTGTTTTAAGAAATATAGAATTTTTGCAAACTTTGCTTAGGTACACATTATTCTTAGGAGGCTTATATATAAGGTATAAGCATTGTACCCCTTCGGAGTTAACGTGTTCTTTAAAATGGAATAAATTTTACTTCTTACTTTTATCTTTCTTTTACCGCTTCGTCGGTAGCTGATACTTTATGCGGTCTTTCTCTCACTTTTCTTGCCAGAGCAAATATTTAGACACAAACGCCACTCGCATAAGATATAATCGTCAACGTGTATTTTGACAATTTCAATCCAATAGTGTATCGGATGTTTAAAGTGGGATTCATAGTAAATAAAAGTAAAATGGAAGTAGTCTGGTATGGAGGCTACCGGTATTGTTAAACGATAAAACTGAGACACTTTATATCGAAATTCCATTTATGCAACATCAAAAATATTCCACGAATAATAAAACAAGTACATGTATGATACACATTTTCTCCACATGGAAATATTCAAAAGATTTAGTACATTTCTTTGGAAATTATATCCCGGCGACATCAGGCTCCCCCTCGCTGCAGTTTTAGTTGTATCTAAACTTTTATATCCAATGTATCTTTCCAATCGGGGAAAAAAACCGATATCGACATGCCATACTTCTGTTCTGAACGCGATAAAATGATTTTATTGCGGAAATAAACCGCCGAGGCTTCTCTCGTCGATCGTACCGATAGATTTCTCTCATATCCTGTCACATCGTAAAGAGGCAGCGCGGATATCAAATTTATTGGAGATGCACTCCAATTCAAAAAAAAAAAAAAAAAGAAATATGCTACCTGCCAATGATAAGTCCATGTCCGATTTTTTAGCAGATTTTGGAGAATGGAAAACATGTTTCGCTCATAAAGTTGCGATGAAATAAATATTCCACGAGCGTAAAGTAATTTATTATTTATAGCGTAGTACTGAGACTAACGCTAAAATTTACTATTTCCAGATAAATTATTTTCATTCGTTTATTTTAATTATTAATAGCCGTGTTACGACTGAAGTGATCAAACTATCAATAATAGAGTTCGATGGTAAATGATAAATATTTGATGCATTATTAAACGTAGTAACTGTCAGATATTGTTATTTCGCTTCTCTTTTTCTGTAAGGCCGGAATACACATACTATTCAAATATATGAATATTTGCTAAATAATCCCAACAAACCAACTTTCAACCATACATGTATGTGTGTGTGTGTGTGTGTGTGTGTGTGTGTGTGTGTGTGTGTGTGTGTGTGTATCGTAGAACATCTGTCTATAATACTGCCTTTAAAAAAATGGTAAACGATATTAACAGTACATACAATAAACAGTTTTGGATTGTGCAGATATTCTGTCTGGAAAATTCGCTAGATTTATGCGGATCAATATCGACGATAATTGGGTCTCCTTGCGTTTAATATTCGAGATTTGATTCTAATCGCATATAAACATCAATGCGTTAGCATACTAAAATGGCAAATAACCATTGTCTTGAATGTCCTAATTCTGTCAATATATAGATGTTTTGTACAGGAGTTTCTCGTATTTATTAGAGAGATTATATTACGATTTATTTGACATTCTATTTACAAATGTTTCTCGATTGTATTAAAGTGCAGAAAATAAAAATTTTAGAAATGATGAAGATTCCAATGCTATCGAGATATGCTAAAAAAAAGAGATGTTTGCACATACCGAGTATGAATATTCTAATTCTCAGGTACGAAACCATATTGTGCTCTCTACCGGATAATTCTTCCCTGGTAGTTAGTACTAGTTTAGCACTTATGCTGTTAATGCACAATTTACTGGTTTCGCCCAGCAATGAAGATAAATGACTCCGATGCAACGACACGGCGAGCCGAGAGGGTTAAGGATCAGCCAAGAATAATCCGCCCAATGTAATAGTTTTATAATTAGATGAACGTTATTGGATTGTACGCGCCGTAACTGACTTTATTTTCGCATTAATGGATTGTGTCGACTTGCCTCAATGGCCGTTCCCGGGTATGCGCGCGCAGCAGAAAATTCGAGTTAACTAATGAATACCGGATAATTTACCGACGTAATCGATTCGATAATTGGTAACCGCCCATTAACGGCGAGTTTGCCAATTTACGGGGCTAACGAACTGTCATAACGAACCACCCCGGATACGGCTCTTTTGTTCTTGGCTAACAATCGAGCGTATCGCGCGGGCACACGTCACGCGAAGAATCCGAAAGCGAAATTCAGAAGTATCGATCGCGATGGGCACACACAGTCCCCAATCGCGAAACGATGAAAGGGCCCGGCTACGTGCCGGGGATAATACGTATCGAGACTTCGAAATTTTGTACACGGCATCGGCAGTTTCATTAATTATATCTCGGGAACTTCGTACCTTAAAAGTTCACCCTAGTTCCGCGACAGAAAACTTTCCTGTCTCGTCCGCGGGCGACGAGAGAAGATTGAATTAAGTTTAATTAATACGGAGTGGAACGATAAAATTGACGTGCCTGTCGTAGTGCTTCGATATCGCGTCGTATTAGGTATTAGGATAGGTAGTGAACAGCGTTATTGATGCGAGACGGGATCGGCGAGAGCTTCCTCTCTATCGTTATCGCCGCTTTCATTTTCTACGCACGTTGCCGGCTTCGTTAATACGCTATATCCAAATCTCCCATATCGGTTAGAATTAACGTTAATCGATAATACTACTTGATTGAAATTCATTGGCTTTCCGAGTTTAAGCGCTCACGTGAGTTCAAAATTGTACGAATTTATTTAACTTTTTTTTCGTTGCTTGACTATTTAGATAAGAATATTTGACATAGATACTTAGATAATATTCAATTTGCATTATATTTAATAACGCAATGTAATATGCAGTGTAATATAATTAATGTTGAAGCTAAAAATGATTAATGACTTATAATCTTAATCAAAGATTACGCTTTTTTAAACTCTTAAAGAGCGGTAAATCGCATTATTACTACGAAAGAAAATTTGTCTTCTGAAAATGAAACTGCCGTACGGCCAGTTTAATTAATCTGCTGTAATTTTATCGTTAATATAACTTAGTAAAGCTTGGAAGCAAAATGTATCAGCATATAAACAGATTCTTTAGTAAATCGTTTAATCAAGTAAAACGTTGTTCAATTTTCCAGCTATTAATATAACTAGCAGAAAACCTCTTCAGATTTTAATCTCGATATTTATATAGCTACGTTCTTGATAAATTTTTAATATATAAAATAAGTATCTTATAAAGAATTATTATGAGAGTATCTAATTTTCAACCTTTATTATTCCGCGAGCGTTGAAATTTATCGAGCAAATTTCACGTTAAAATGCAGATGTAATTCGCCGAAACTCGCGTACGAAGTAGATATTATACACGCAAAGTACCAAGCGGTCCGAATTGTTGTATAATCGTGTACAGGGCCTAGATACATTTATATTAAGAAAAATAATTCAATTAAGCGGATTAGATAACAAAATTGGATGTAATGGTGTAGGCGAGTCCGGTTCGGAAAGGCAATGCAATCGCCGATCGCATTCGTGGCAGTTATCGTAAGTTATCCCTTCAGATCGAGACGTAGAAAGAGACTTTTAGAGATTTGTATACATATACATATATACCGGCGCAACATCTAGAAGCAATGGTGGTCCTCAGGGGGGAAATAATTTATCCCCGGGGCGTGTTCCAAAGAAGTCGTAGCCGGCTCGTAAATTTCTGGCCGACGCGACGCGTGCCACCCTCAGCCCCCGTTTCCGTTCCTCTCATCCAGCCGTCGCTTTTCCGCGAGCGAAAAACACGCAAAAGCGCGGCAGAGTTTCCGGGAAAACAACTTCATAATTTTCGGAAGAAATCCTTCCGATTTGGCATACGCGGAAGGTCAGCGACGCGAGGGAGGGAATTCCAACGGCCACTCATTACTTTCAAGCCGTGCTGCAGGGTGGATCGCCTTCTTCTCCGACTCGTTTCGCTTTATGCCACCGGGCGAAACTTTTTAAATTGCTCCTTAAATTAAATTACGCCGCATAGTTGACGCAAATTGGACTAAAGACACGACGACGTTTACGACAGTGACGCGACAGTTGCGCAACGTTTCACAAAGGGAGATCTTGAATAGACTAATACCATATAGATTCGAAGAATTTCTAAAGAATGCCGTGGCAATTTTTTTACAAAAAGACAAACCGATAAATTCACCTGGGCATTATTAAAACTATAAAAATATCAAGAATTCCAAAAAGTTGTACGAAAGTACTCTAACATTGAAGTAATTTGATCTCTATGTAACAAGTCATTTGTATCTTGTATTATGTTACTTCAGAGACAATTTTAATTTCTTTCATCGTTTCCACTATAAATACGTAATTTAATATTGACATCTTTTTATAAAAAAAAAAAAAATTAGTTATAATCAAGGTCGCGTGTAGAATCGTGATATATATATGGGTAAAACTATTTCTTAATGTCCTCAACTTTCGTAATCTTAGGAGTTGTGCGCCGCAATCTGCAGTAGATCTGCAACAGGATTGTCGGAGAATCTAGCTCTGCACATGTGCTTTTCGCCGGATGTTACGACCACGGTACTTGCTGTTTTCTCTCTCGAGTGCAGGAGATGTCTCTTTCAAAAATAAATGTCTAAAGTTCCTCCATCTCTCCGGCATGTCGTCGTAGTTTTCATTGAAGATTTACAAGGCAGCGACACGTTAGCATTGCAAAATATTGAATTAATCCAGCGCTCGCGGACTTCCTGAATCTTTCATTCTTCGCTACCGGTGTTTTCGCACCTCCGGATTTAACCGATGGTCGGCTTTTACCCATCCCTCAGCTTTCTAGAAAGGAGTAAAAGAAATCGCGATTACAATAAACGAGCGGACGCGTAAGCCATTAAGTAAACAGAAAGATGTAAGAAGAAATGAAAAGTCTGGAGGACCATTGTTTCAGTCGTTACGCGTTATGAATTGCTGTTTGCCGAGATAATCCGTTTTGCTGAGATATGCTTAAACGTCACTAAACCAGAAGTCATTGTAACATACAACTACACACATCCACCACCATTCCACTCGACTTTCGTACAGATAAAAAAAAAAATATGAAAGACGATCGCCCGGTAATCCTAATCTCATCGTAAGACCGATTCTTGTGAAGAAATTCGATATTCTGACATGACCCAGATAGGGATCCTCAAAAGTATTGACTATATGAATGTTTTTAGTCATCCTTGCCGGTATTTTATTAGTATTATCTTAAGTGTACTTTTCGTAGCATAAAAAACAGTATATGTACTGCTGCTTTTGCTACAAAGTAAAGGAATATCCAATACTTTTCAAAATGAGCGAGTCGAGTTACATACCGTCACGCTTTTTTCAAATATCGATATCCGATACTATTAAGCGTCATATACTCGCGAAAACGTTCTTGGCCTGCCATATAAACCCGCGCATTTTCTCAATGACATTTGCAGATAGCGCGGCAGGAACGGAGGGTAAACGGTAATAAAAGGCAAACGCCGCTACGTCATTCGTCGGTGCGATACTTCGCAGCTATTGTCATTTCTCGTTGTGAGAGGACTAAAAGCAGGAAGCAGCGAAACGACGAAGATCGGGAAGAGCTTCAAACGAAGAAGAAAACCGGCCACCTCTCGTCCCGGAGAGTCGTCGTAGACGAGGTGGGCAAACACGATTTACCCCCGGGCGAGGACTTATCTTCCTGGCTGGCGGCAATCGCATCCGGCGCCGCGGCAACGCGAACGAGCGCAAACGAGAAAAGTCGTTGCCTGGGCGGATTTGCCGAAAGTGCATTCCGCAGAATGAAGAGGGACGCGAGCGAGTATAAGAAAATAAGGTGCTTGTCGAACTGGCAAAACGGAAACGGTCGAATCTCTGAAAAAATACAAAAAGCTGTTTTCACGTATATACAGAATCTGTCTTATTATTATATTTATCGAACACACGAATGCTGCGAATTGTTTGATCAAACTGGAGTCAATTTTTCATTAATATAGAAACGACAATAATTTTTATATTAATACGATTAAGGGAGATCTCTTGGAAATAAAGCTTCAAACACATATGCGAACAAATAGTAAAGCTTTATTTCTTAATTTCAAGTTTCTCTATCTAGACCTAGACAGGTTTATGCAATTTAAAGATTATTTCAGAAAATTATAAGTATAAGAGAAAGAGAGAGAGAGAGAGAGAGAGGAGATTTATATAAAAATAATTATTTTTAGCATATAAACAAATATTTCCTATAAATATTATAAAATGTTCAAAATAATTTAAATTTACTATTACAAGAATGCTAACATATACGAAGCTGATAAACTATTATTAGTCATTTAAATTCATACATATTAATATACTCTTCTCATTCCTATTTTATAGATTAATCACTCCGAATTCCACGGATATTTCGCAGCTAGCAATTTAGGAAAATATCTGTACATTCAGATATAAATTCTTCAGACCGCAGAATAGCAACGTGACGTCGATATGCTCGCCACAATATCATTAAAATAACTGTTCTACCGCCTCAGAGAAATTCGTCGATTAAATTTTCTCACTTGCGCAATGGAGTTTTAGCAAATTCCATAAAGGTGGTGCTAATAAAGTGAAAATATACTTTCGAGTGAAGAAATGAATCCCTGGAGATTTCTGTACAAGAATAAGCTAGAAAATGTTTTATACCGCATAGAGAGACTATGCTATTTTCTTTAACGAAAACATATTATTCTCAGAAAAAAAAAATGTAAAAATTGCATCGCAATATCTATATTTTGTGAATGAATCTGTAGACACATAGTTGTATATTTAATCCCTGTATAATACAACATATATGTGCAAACTAAAAAAAAAAAAGTATGATTCTCATTAAAATCAATCTCTATATATTATTTGTATTTAAACTATGGAGAAAATTCAACTACTTACGAAGAAAATTAAACGGAAATTTCTAGAAAATAAGGGCAACGATGACAAGTGTGTTCCTTTTAACTCAGTCGATTTGTCACCGAGTGTATTATGATCAAAATTTCTTTATCAGATGGTTGAGTGGTACTTGCTTAAAGTCTAATCAACTCGAGCGTTTCTCGCCTTTTATCGCGTGGGAGATTACGCACGCATACAAAGATATTTTATTAAGATGGGATTTAATTCGCGAAAGGATCCACCGCAGCTGGTCTATTGTGCCTCGTCCAGGAAGGAGCGGGATCCGCATTCGCGTATTGTCGAGATCTCCGCGAATTCTGCGAGGGAGAGAGAGGTGGGTATATACGTATATTTATTCTTTTGTGCCGCGGCGCAGAATGTAAAAAGGCGATGCCGGGCGAATAAAACCACTAGCGCGCGCTCGGCATCGCAGACCATTTTCCCGACAATCTTTCTATCATGGTTCAGACAGCCGCGCTGATGATCCGTATCTGGATAAAAATCCAATTATCCTGCATAATGGGCACGTAGCTCGCGCCGATGCGAGCGGAATTAACACAGCCGTTATGACATGGTGCGAGATTAACTCTTCGTCCGATCGTTGAAGCTATCACTTTTTTTTTCAAATTGAGAATGGAGCACTTTTTTTCCACTGACTTGTGTGTGACTATAAATCGTGAAAAAAAAATCAAACTAGAATCTATCTATAGTGAGTTAATCTGTCATTTTAATAAATTCTATTCTTTTGTGTATAATTGAATTTACAATTTTGTAATAATATTCGTAGGGAGTAGTAAAAAGCCATATTTATACATTCGCACAAAATTAATGTCGTTTATAACTTTTGTCCGTTAATTTCGACTTTTGCATTATGGATCTAATTTATTGCGTAATTAGCGGTGAAAAAAGCTGCACGTATTTATGCAGGACACGCGCTCGTAATGGCTAGCTTTTACCTCTTAAAAAGAGCTGAAAAAGCATGTGGTTTGCCTGATAATAATCTTTAATTAGCGGAGCACATATTTGTGACGAAATGCTGAACATAGAAAGATTACGGTGGGAAAATTTTCGTTCGCATTTACAACGTCGAGATAGTATCGCCATAGTTTCCCAGAAGCACGGCATGGCATTTATTCTTTTGTACCAATCGCGAATTTGAACGAATCACAAATAAAATCACCCGGCGGGTCTGTCCTACGCACGACATTTTTCAGTTTGAAGTCGCCCTTGTGTCTCTTGAATTCTGCAATACCAAATTCGTTCGCGCCGATGAATATAGAGAACACTAAGGTTTTACATACGATGGTATAACAAAAGCATATTGTAAAAATTACTGCCAACTTCTCTCGTTTTTTAATATTTTTATATATATTTAATTTTTTGAAAGATAGATAAATGCCAAAACATTAATACAATAATGTACGATAATCGGTATAAATAGTCACGACATAAATAGCACGCAATGCACACGACAAATTCGTAGATTCGTTCTCTTTTGAAAATCTTCATAAAATCTTCATAGAAAAGGAGAATGATTCGTGAATTAAATGTAACATTATTATATTCTACTCTCTTTCCCGTATATCAAGATTCCCTCTTAATACACATTTATCGAAGAACCTATGTCAATGTGTAGCACTGTCCCTCGCTTCGCTTATCACAACATCCACGGTAATCCGTCTTCGTTGTCCAATACTGCTCCCCTAGTTGTATTTTTCTTTGTGCTTCGGAACAACATCTCGGGCTAGCATCAATGCGGCATGCTTTAGCTTAATCGCCAACAATAACTTACAGCCGCGAGTTTCAAAGTGTAGCTGCTTCGATCATGGACTTTGCGGTCTTCGTGGGCGATTCAAATTGACTTCCAAGTTTGCTAATTCCGCCGGAGTTAGCTCTACTATTAATCGGCCAAGGTCCGGCACGTTTCCGGCTTAAGTTATATCGTCGATGTAAACCATAAAGAAGGAGTGAGAACCTTGTGCATGTTTAGGCAATATAAACTTGTTATTTATACCGACAAGATTTTTCATAGAAAATGCATGAATATTAATATAATCTCTTTTTTCTTACTTTGGAGAATTGTTATATGAAATGATTGAATCCGATAATATTTAACGTTTAATATATATATATATTTAATTTAGTATAAATATTTTTTACATTTAATATTATATATTATTCATCAATAAAATTTTGTTCTTGTTATTTCTTAGCTAAGTTTGGACAAACGTATCTTGCCAGCCTAAATGTGTAGATTCTACTACAAGGTGATGTGACTTTAACGTCGTTTCATCTAAAGTTTGCTTAACTAGTTCACTTTCGAGCTACCTACGTTTTCCTTAGACTGTATAAGTTTTTAGATTTAAGATCCTATACATATGTAAACTTGCATAAATTCTGAAGTGTCATGTATAAATTTGAAACAGCGATGTGTGAGCCAATTCTCATAATTCATAATTAATTCATAAATAATCTAATTATAAAAACTATCATTCACGGTTACTCCGGTTATTTTGAAAGAACGATTGCATAAGAAGTTGGACTCCTTTAGACTCTGCGGGTATGCAAATCATGTAATACTAGCGCGGCTCGATAGCAAGCGATAATTAGCATTAGCAACTAATCGATCGATTGTCGAACTGTATCGGAACATGACGTATGAAAAGCGGTCTCGCGACAAATTTGCATAGTCATGAAATAGATGTGAGTCTTCATGTTTGAACGACGGTGACAATAGTTCATCGCGGCGTATGCCGATTATTCTACGTAAGCGATGATCAATAAACGTCTCATTGATCGATCACTCGTTTTAACGCGGGAAAAGTCGGCGTACAGTGAATTTTACTCGACCTATCTACGAGCGCGATAATAATCTTTCTGTTTAACTACGATACTCTATTGTAAAACGTGACGTCGTCGGCAGGGCTATAAGCTGCTAATTGTACACCTGTTCGGTGTGTTGCGGTGAGAGATAATAATGAAGAACTGCCCAACTTGTCGGAAATGTATGTAAACGTTCTGGTATCTTGACAGCAGCTGATTCAAGTGAAGTGTTGTACCTTGCACGAATCAGACGAATCAAACTCCTATATTTATATAAGAATAAAATTTTGATGATGTTATGAATTTTATCGAAGTCTGTCGTTTATTTCTGACTATATGTGACAAATAAAACAGAATAAATATTTCAATTTCTTTTGTTTTATTTTTGTTGTTTAATACTGACAATGAGATAAATTGATATTTATCGAAACTAATTAATTCTTTTCTAAATTAGTCTGTATATTTTATAGTTAGTACATATATTAGATGAAGTTGAATTGTATAAGCAAGAGTAGCTTGATTTATATATAGATTTATATATCTCTTTTATATATATATATATAGTGTCAAAAGACAAAATAATCCACATCAATTTTTCTGATAGATCAATTCATTTATAAAGTTAAATAAGCAGCTAAATTATGTAGTTGTCAAATATAACAATGAAATATTATTTGAATGATATTCAAGTTAATAAATAATGAGAAGTAATCTTTCGCGAAGCATAAAGTTTAGCCGTATGGATATGTAATTGTGTGCCAGGTTCATCTTTCTCTATTGTACAAACGCGTGTCAAAATTCAGCGATACACCGTCGTGTTTTCCGATACCATTAATCGGCTTCATACAATTCTATCGAGTTCGTTGAATCCAATAATCGGCTTAGGATCGTAACAAATCTCCGCGCTCGATTACACATACTATCCTTAATCTACGAATATTTAGATAGGATACAACAGCATATTATTCTTCCTACAATTGGACGTTAAACCGGTCGCGGTCCTCGAGATTCCCAGGATCTCTAATGAGATCAAATAGTTATTGGACGCAAAATGGTCGACCGATTTACAAAGGACCTCATAATATAATAAACAAATAATTGCATTTCATCCGCTTTCACTCGTGCATTAGACTAGAATTATAATTACAGAACTTCCTTATTAATCCTTTCAGATCAAAGGCAATTTATAATTCAATCTCTGAGACTCAAAGCTATTTTTGCAATAACAAGAATGCATGTAAATATATTATACACCGTTATATTTTTTAATTTATTTAATATTATCGCAAGATATAGAAATAATTATTGCATTATTCAGAGAAAAATTGTTACAAGTATAAAAAAGCAAATTAATGTGTCGATACTAATTAATAAATTTTCCGATCTAAAGAGAAAAGTTTTCATATCAGTATTAAAAACAGAATCTCTCTCTCTCTCTCTCTCTCTCTCTCTCTCTCTCTCTCTCTCTCTCTCTCTCTCTCTCTCTCTCTCTCTCTCTCTCTCTCTCTTTCTTTCTTTAAACAGACTATTATTTTTAATTTTTGATAAGAATATCAATTTTCTATGTCACATAGAATACGATTAAAGACTGATGCGAATTAAAAAATAAAAATTCTTCATACCTTACATATACAAAATGTCAAATGACAAAATATCTTTAGAATTTGATGAAAATTCGGCACATCCTAAAAAATATATCTCCATCCAAAGTCAGTTACGTACCTTTTCTTTTGTCTTGCTAAACAGGTAACGAGTTTCTCAGGCAGTGAGAATTTAGGCAAGGGATTTAACATCGCATCGAGAAGTTGGTAGATCCGCCAAGTCGCTCGTTCGAATTTGTCGATTCGATTACGCGGTTCGCGTCCTCGAAGTTCCCCACCGATCAACGTTATCGGCACGCGCGTTTATCGGGTGCGATGCAAATCACGTCGTTTCGGTCCTAACAGAACGTTTCGCTGCTGCACAGTGAGCAAAATCGCTAATCTAGGGACGGATGGAAATTTGAAAGTAAAATATCGTGCTCTAATTAAAACGTGACGAAAGCAATAATATGCATTATATTTTAGATAACTTTAGATTTGTACGAGAATCAAAAAGAGTGTTATACGTTTTATACATTATTTTACTTTGACATTTCGTGTTTTCTATCTGCATTGATGGACACTTCAATAAATTTAAAATATATATACTGAAAATAGAAATTTTAATTGAAGTAACCGGCATTCGTTTGTGAGGTATTTAAAATTGCTCATTCGCTAGTTTTAAATTAAAAGGATTGCAAAATATTATTAATTTCTAGATTAGCGCGACTGTGATGTAATAATAGGAAGAAACATAATGGAGCTATATAATAATCTCCATAATTAATTATGCTACACGAATCGATCGCTTCGTATTGTATGCTCGGCTCTAGATCATTCGTGTGATAGAACGATGATAGTCGTGAATGGCTAATCGATGGAGCCGTCGCATTTTCGGGCGTGCAAAAACAAGCTCGCGTTAGATCTACTTCGCGGCGGCTTCATTTGCCTAATTACGACGATGCGACAGCACGGTATAGTGATTGTCGGTTTTATCGCGCGGGACATACGGGCAGCATAATGCTGCGCAAATATTTTCGCCGACGGTTATCGCGCGTTCGCGCCTCTGACGGTCGAATTATCCGCGCGGAGAATTCCCGCAATACGGCAACGGAATTCGCCAGTATACAATCGGGTTCGTCGAAGACGTTAAATCGACCAAGGTCCTCGAGACTACGTCGGAACGACGAAAGCGTTATCGTCGCACGGCTCCGTCGAGGGCACGCGTTTATCGACGATGCAAATGACACAGTTGTTCCACAAAAGCGCTTCGATACTCTATCTGAATAATAGTGACTGAAGATGCTGAGACGTTGTGCTTTTAGCGATGTATTATAGTACGCGATAAAAGACCAATTCTCTCAAAGCCTGTGAGGACAAACTGATTTCTCTTTCTGTTGAATATGAATGCACTGATAGACGGCGATGTACATATTTTAAAATATAGATAATATTTACAGTAATATTTAATACGGCAATATTTACAGTAATATTTAAAGTTATTAAACACAGTTACGTTATTTGAAGTCCTTGATGAGATTTAAGATAATTAATAGCACATCTCCTCTGTAACTTTCATTGTATTATTATATACGTTGTAAAAAGATATATTTTTTATAATTATAGATAATATTAAAAAATATCCAGATGCTGTAATTATATATTTTTAGATTAGCAAGGATTTCAAAAATAAAAATGCACATCTCGAAATATTAATGGAAAACCAAATCAATCCTTTGCAAGGAAGCATGCTGGATTTATGGGCTCGCCATGATTCAATCAGAGAACGGTTCAAACTTTTATTTGTCCCGCCGGAATGCGATTAATCGATCTATTAATCATGTCGCCGATATCATTAATCGGTCAAGGTCCTCGAACTTCCTGGCTCGAGCTGTATTATCGTCGCGCGGAGATATCGGCTCTCTTATCATCGACTATGCAAATCACGTTCGCGGCCGCTCGTTTCGGAAAACGGTCACTACAAGCGATGGTCGTTAATCGATGGATTGTCCAGCAGAATATAATGAAGGAAAGCGACGCCGATGCTATAGTTGTCTCCCGATACGTATCCGATAGGACATCGGTTGGCTGGTCGTTTCCGGCGTCAGGGGAAAGGGATCGATGAAGCCTCGTACTGTAGACTCGACTATTCCATTAATTCCACGTTCGTCCAGGGCCCTTTCATCTACGTAGAATCTCATTAGCGCTGCTGTCGCTGGCGTCGATGTCGGCGACGCTCGCGGACTAATTTGCAGGTTCGTCAACAGGACTGTGCGGATTTTAAATTCCCTCTCCTATTCGATTTGCATTCTGTTGCGAGCGCGGAAAAAAAAGTGGACTCCGGCGAATGGCTGAATGCGAGTACCATCCCTGTGTGACATAACTCTCTCCTTCTCTTTTTCCACCGCTTCTTCACCCCTTTTCTACCTCCCCATGTTTCCTCCTGACAAACTGATCGCTACCATACTCCTGTGAAACCCTATTCGCTTTTTAGCGAATATTTAATTTTCGTTTCTGCTGCGAGTACGAGATTTTAAAAGCCCCTTCCGTTAAAAGAGTTATTCTCGTTCAACCGATCGCAGACGAACATCTCCATATCGTGCTCACAATTTTATTCTCGCGATAGCAAAATAAATCAGATAGTTCGACTGTGCTTGAAAACTTTCTGGAACTATCGGGAGACAAGACAATATCTATCGAGAATGTTCTTAAAATTAATGACAAAGTTTTTTCATCGCTAGAAGGATCGTCCTCAGAAAGATTCGATGATTGTGTAAGTGCCATTAGCAAAGTATCGATATTGCAGATTACTTTGTTTTGCAAACTGCGAGGAAGAAACTACGAATGGAAGAGATGTCATAATGGAAGAATTACAATTCCATGTTTTATATTATATCCGACCTATTATCACAGTCAAATATATACACATATACGCTATATATGTAATATCTTATGTCGAAGATTTATCGATGTAGAAATATTTTTGACGCAAATAGAATGTACAATGTATTTATTTTTAATAATTAGTAGAATGGAAAATATAATAGAGAATCTTTTCATTAATTGAAGATTATGTATTATCAAATAAATGCAGAAATCTAATGCACAGCTAAGTTTTATTGCGCAGCAATAAAAAAAAAACATCTTGTTATATTACATGTATACCCGGTTAATTCGTATATGGCTTATTTTGAGAGCGAAACAGCCGAAAGATCTCTGCTTCGAGGGATCTTTACCCTTTTCCCTCCCTTTCAGAATCGCAGATAACGCAGGCATCACTTCTTGTTGGATGAGGCCTGCAGATATCAACGTGTATAGATTTTCTTAAAGATCATTTTTTTTATACTCTTGCCCTTCAAGGGACATGCATACGTACAGCGAATTTTTATGTATATGAAAGAGGGGGGGGGGGAGAGAGAGAGAGAGAGAGAGAGAGAGAGAGAGAGAGAGAGAGAGAGAGAGAGAGAGAGAGACAAACCAACAAAAGGAGTTGAAACGGATGATCGACGCGATTCGACTTTCTTGTGGCCAACGGCCATGACTTGACCACCGTTTCTAGATTTCTGAAACGCATTCAGTTCGCTCAAGAAAAGGAATGCACGGGGGAACATTGAGAATTATTCATGAAGGAAAATTTCGAGCCCCGCGGGATGTTCACCTCGTCTGCCATCGCTATTTCGTATGCGATGTCTTAGCTATGTTTCTCTGACAGCTATGTAGATATTTACTGTACGGGTAAAGGGCCGTCCGTTTTTCGGAAATACTCGGAATAATTTAAAAAAGATTCACGTAGGTACATTCTGGATAAATGTCACGTATGACCCCTCTTATATTTATTGATCTTATATTTATTGAAGCAAATAAATTAAAACCGAAAATTCCGATTCTTTTTCCGCATTTGTTTTTCGTGACATTAATTCTGATAGCATTAGAACTTAAATTTAAAACAGCAGAATCTACACTGAATAACGCGTCTCTCTGAATACCTCAACTCAATTACGGCGTAACGAGAGAGAGAGAGAGAGAGAGAGAGAGAGAGAGAGAGAGAGAGAGAGAGAGAGAGAGAGAATCGCCATTTAGTCCGAGACATCGCTTACTCATTAATTCATGAGTCGCGCCGAATTTCGACGAAAGATTTATAGTTCTCCTTCCGTCCCGGTGGATCGCGATTAAATTAGATTAAAGCATGCCAGAATACGTCTTTGATTAGGATACGCCACTGATAGCGAACGCCGGCGAGCATCTACCTACTTGGTTACAGGTTGCGCTTCGAAAGCTACCAAGTGTACGTTAGTAGTCCTTGCCTTCTGAATAAATCATACCATCGCGAGAGAAAAGCGCTGCCATCGGTCGCGTCAATGCGCGCTTCTTCCTCGGCTGTCTGTGTTCAGGTTTGGGGGAAACTGCTTGCTGGGACAAGTTTCTCGTCCACGGATCGGTAAGTTCGTATGCGCAGTTGGTCGACGACGCGACAACGAAATTGGGAAACAAAGTTACGGGCAAGAGTGCCAATCGCGACAGAAAACCATACGGAGTCGGGGATGTAACGGATATTCGGATCAGTGTAGGGGCGAACAGGCTCAAGTGGGACGCTCCCGGGGGAATATTTCAAGGGTATCAAAGTCGTGGTGATTTTTCGTCGCGGGACGATTCGTTCTCGCTTCGAACTTACGAAAGGGGACCGAAGAGGGTCTCCTACCCGCTACGTGTATTGGTTAGCGAAAAATTCGTGTCTTTTCGAGGCTTTCCCGGCGGTGGTTATCCTTCCCTGGAAAATCGCTGAGGCGTGGTAACCAAAAACAACCGCATAAGAAGAAGAGAACATTGCTTCTGATTTCGATGTCGTTTATGAAAGTAATAGAGCGATACCATAAATTGTTTAATCAGTTTCATTATATGTATGTTTTTATGTCACATAATATAATTTTTTTTTCGTTTTCCTTGAAACTCGTATTGCGTGACTTGATCTATTTTTTCAGCACTTTAATTGTATTTATATTATGAGCATCCAGCAATATTATTGTCATATATATATATATAAGAATATTTTATATGAAAAGTGTATACATAAGAATTTACTGTATTACGAAAAAAATTTGGATGCTCATAATATAAATAAATTAAAGTGCTGAAAAAATGAGTCACGCAATACTGAATTACTGAATAATTATTTGCATACTAAAGTGTCCAGATATAATTAAATATACTTTATATATATATATATATATATATATATATATGTATGTATATATACCTTATTATATGTGTATATATATATATAAAGTATATTTAATTATATCTGAATACTTTATTACGCAAATAATTATTCAGTAATTATTTCAGCTTTAACAATGTTAGTTGTTAAGTCCTTTTGGCAATTCTATACTATGATAATAGAATTAGCAAATAACTTATACTAGGAAGTTGTTACATCGACTTCACTATCGAAGTGAACAACTCTTTATCGAAATATTCTTGGCGACGTGCGTCAAATTTAAACCGCATGTTGGTCTCATTGAAAATGTTCCGGCATACATGCACATTGACTGACCGAACAGTTTTCTAAAACATTTTGTACACTTTCTTTGTAGTATTTTAGCTGCTTATATTTCGTCTTGGTATTTTAGCTGCTTATGTTCCAAGGGAGAAAAAGACATGTATGAATAGCGATAATACATAGCATGCATAGTTGTGTGTGTACGTGGATAATTACGTAGATGGCTTTGTACCACGAAACGAGTAGAATAGAAATTGCTCCCTTCATGGAATGCGATCGTACGTAGACCTTATTATGCCGTTTTGTCTGTGTTCGACTCTTTCTGCGAGGAGAGGTAGAGCGCTAAATAGAGGGCGATGTGTGAGAGGGCCGGAATTCATTCGGAATTGAATAGAAGCCCACGATAGAAAGAAGGGTGCTCGGAGGTTCAAGAGGGATCTCCAGGAAGATTTAGCCAAGAGAAAGATCCTTCTCGATCCAACGATGGGATGCGAACTTCTCTAAATAATAGATGAAATTGTGGGAACGATAAATTGTCCAATTTCGCGAGAAAGCATTTCGAAAATTACTCGTTTTCTAAATTTTTCGTCTTGAAATTAAATAGATATGAATAAATCACAATACACACGTATTTAATTCATATCAAGCGAGAAAAATTGCAATTTTGACTGTAATTATTATTGTGATTCTCAAGTGTAGAACGAATTTGAACAATTGTGCGATTGACTTTCCTCGTTTTATTTACAACGTTCAAAATGTTTCAATCTTTTGTCCACGCGTTCCACTTATTGGATTTCGAAAAGTTCTTTCTAGGCGACAATTCGCCAGTTGCGCAATTTAATCCCTTAACTCGGTCGTGCCTTATGAGATTTTCGAAGCAGCTGCAAGCCAAGTAGCTAACAGCGTAGCTAACTTTTGTCGATTGTATCAAAGAAAAAGGAGATGTCAAGTTAAAATGTTTCACGATACTGTTTAACTTTTTAACATCATCTATAATAATTGTGCAGTTTTGCGATAAAAAGATAATTTCCATTGATTTTATTGCAATGATTAAAAAACCGGAGACGCGATTTATCGCAGGAAAAGATAATATATTTGAGATTACATGGGAAATAAGTAATCGATATTTCATCTCTTTTCATGTATAATTCAAATCCGTTCTAAAGACATTTATATACCAGCAAACGATATTTGATTTGTTCTCATGCGTAGTTAAGATTCGATCTTGAACCGAATGCAGCCCGTAAGGGAGAAAAGTGAAGAGAGAAGATCGCCGCATGAATCAGCGATTTTCTGATCGTTTTCCATCTTCGCGAGATCCAGTCTATCGGCGATTTATCCGCGAGGCGTGAACGAGTGGCAGAAGTTAATTTCATAACTCGCGTCGCACTACAACTTCCGAGAGAAGACAGCAATATTGTCGTTGAATTCTCGCGGATGTTGCTGACTTAGCGCTATTCGTTTTATCGAGTACGATGTATATATACATGTATACAATGTAGAAGGGAAGCGAAAAAATCCCCCGACAGATTGCCGGGAGTCGCTCGCCAACAATTGTTCCTACGTTCCCGGAGGACGCGAAATTACGTATTCCTGCAAAAGTTGGTTTCCACGAAAAGTTGAAGAAAATGCTCGCGCAAGCTCAGCAAGCAATTTCAGATCTTGATCGACAGTCTTAAACCTCTCACCTTATTCAAGTAATGACAGCTCTTCTCGTTCTTTACCGCGTTACTTGTTCGTGCGCTGCGATACGTCCACGATTCTTTTGTAACAGTAAAAAACCGGATCTCTTTAACAACTTTTCCTGATTTGCATCAAAATTTAATCTTTTAACCGTTTTAGTTTAATGTTTAAAAGTATATCGTATTTTTAATTGTTCCAAAAAAACTTTTTAATATCCAACATGCAATGCATTTCAAATTAAATCTCTGCTGAAAAAATTCTGCGAAAAATCTGCGGAAAATCCTTTATTGTTAATAACTCTACCATTATTTAACTGTTAATATTTTTATAAAAAAATATTTATCCGAATCTGCGAGAGAATCTCGCAAATAAAAAAAAAAAAAAAAAAAAAATGAGACAAATATATAGCGCGTTTATGAGTGTAAGTATTCCGTATTACACAGAACATTGTAATTAGTAACATGCAGTTTTTCGGATGAATACTGCCTAATTATAATAAAAATGTTAATATAAATATATATATATATAAATGATGGAAATAGAATATTATTTTTTATCAAAAGAGATATTAATATGAGAAAATTTATGATGACAGCCGTATTTAATTTCCACGTGCCAATTCGCTGAAATCGAATGTTATTAAATTATAGCATCCATCTCTCTCTTCAAAACATTAATAAAGTGCAACTGACCAAATATCATGTCGATCGAGAAGATCCACAATATTTGATATATATTTTCACCAATGTATATATTTTTGCATAATTTTAATAATATATTTAATGCAGGCTAATTATTCGATTATTAATCATTTATAATATATCTGAACCTGTGTAAACGAGTCATGATTTATACGGTTTTACATATGTATATCAATCACACATCAAAAATTTGGAAACAAATATTACAGACAGTTTTACAAGAGATGTAAACAGTCAGATTTTATAAACATGTTAAATTTGAGAAACTCTTCTATTTATTAATATTGTTATAGAATGTCATCGATTATTAATCAGTCAGATCAGAAATTATTTCGAGAAACTTATTTTTCTCTTATACGCATAGCGTAAATGCGCCATTTAACCACATTTTTCAGCTTTTCAGATTTTTATCGGCTTCGACCGCGCTTACGAATAAGTCGTATTATCTCGATCCCTTTTAGTCAGCTAAAGACAAAGAGGGAGAAGGGAATTCGCGAGAAGGAAGGCGTGGGTGGGTTCCATCCGTCGATTGAATGGAGGTCGATAAGTGGGGCACTCGGAAGCGGCGGGCTTGGAAGTTCCGAGGGATATCTAGCAAAAAGAGGGTGATATCCGACGTCGGCGTTCCGAAGGAGCTTTGAACTCCGACGTACAGAGCCATCGACTGCCTTCGACCAAACGAACTCCCGGCGAATCCTCTTGAGGGCAAGCCGGATCGCTCGCCGGCGCGAGAAGGTCACTGACTGATGTTCTTCTATGCCAGCTTAAGAAGCGCTTTATGAATTTCTCGGGCTTCCCTGCGCCTTGATCTCTTTTACACGTTCGCTTTTCGCGCGAGGTACCGTCGATCCCTCGACGCCGCTGCAAACGTGTTTTGAGACCTGATCGAAGGAGCAAAGCAAAGGATCACAAAGAAGTACGACTTCGCCGCCATCCATGCGTTGTATCCCTATGAAGCTCCATTTTCCGGGGGAAGAGTGCAGATCAAAGAGCATTAATAATAATGCTCTCTGTTTTCGCGACCACCAGCTTACTCTCGTCTCGTTTATTATGTTGGCATTTTTCATCATACTTTATCGTTGTCACATATTTGGACGAGACTCAAGCCATAATAACGAATCGATTTCTCCTCCATCCCTTCCAAGATTGAAGGCAATTTTTCGCAAACTGATAATTACAAGTCCGACAAATACTACTTCGTTACCGTGACACGCGATATCGAAATTGTGTATCTTTTCAAAAACGGTTATCGTTCTTGTTGCCTTTTCATTAATTCGCCAAATAAATCATTCGTCCCGTTCCCCGTCCCTCTCTCCCGTCGTCACCGCACGAAAGTAATAAATTCGCGATGCCAATCGCTCGCTGAACCACGAAACGCGCGGAAAATATACAAAATGATTGAAACGTGTAATTAATAAATCCGTCGAAAATTATTCGTATGGAAAGTTATCCGCGGATATCGCGAACGTGGGGTAAACACATAAAACGATTCGACCGAGACGCGTTCACAGCTCAATGCATGCGGACGCGTCATGTATAGCGAAATGCCGCGTCTCGCGCTCGCTCGCTGAATTTCCGCGCTTTTCCCAGTCGGAAGTGACACCTGAAGACAGTATGGCGTTTCAGAGATGTATTTATTACACCGACACTCTATACAGCTGTGGTGGTTGCAAAGAGGAGAGAGAACGGGAGAAACACGCAACCGCAAGCAGATTCTGCGAAACCTGTCAAGACAATTAAGCGGGTCAGCCACGAAGAGAGCTTCTCTATTACACCAAAGCGGAAATGCGAAATTCTCCGCGCACGAAAACCGCGAAATCGCGGCGCGTTTTATAAGCGAGAAAAAAATACGGCTCGTACTGTGCTCGGTCCGACAATGGAGCCAATATCGTGGAAAATGCAGGAATTTCACGAACAGTTCACAGCTGCAGAATAGCGCGCCAAGGACATGATTAACCATTACGATAATGATTACGACGTTTTGCTGAATTTTTAATTATTCGTTATAGAATTTTTGCTGTGACGTATTGCAAAGTGTTTTGTTCCATTTCTCACAATAGCATACCTGCTTCTTTACAATATATTCTTCAAATATTTTCATATACAATATATTCTGCTATAAATAGTGCTTAAAATATTAATATATCTCACAGTGTATCTCTCTTTGTTTCTTAATATATTTTTGGATAATTTCATATCAAAAATAATATAAAAATTATAATAACATTATAGTATTATAATAGTGACAATAAATATACCAAAATAGATTGAGATTTAAAACTCTTTTTTAAAATTTTTTACTTTTTATATGTACGCTAATTAAATTTAACTCAAAAGTTTACCACTGAGAAGATCGAATCTTTTATCTCATCCGACACGGTACGTAAGTCACAGGGAGAAAAATTATTGGCGCGTAATGGAAGATTCGAGAATCGACCAGCAGCAGCAACACTGATTGCGAGACAGAACAAATGAAGGATTTTACGAGTGAACAGGTTCGCAACGACGTAGAGCGTGGTGATAATTATTACAGTTCACGAACCGAGCAAGTGAGCCTCGATCAATCTTCTGCTGAGGGTGGATGAATTTTCCCCCTTTTCTCGCGACACTTTTGTATCGATCACCGCCGTAATTGTTTTCCAATCGGCCGGCATTCGACTTTCATTGCTTCCTTGCTTCGTATTAATTGCTTGTCTTATTTCTATCATAGTGTCCCCCGGATCTCCCTTGTCTCGGGAAAATTTATCAATTCGGAAACCGCGGTTTTCCCTATGTGAGGATAAAAATACGATTAGCTCTCGGCTAGCGCTTCCCCCGACTGCTATTAATTACAGGGCTCCCGGGATAATTAGGCGAAAACCACCGAGGGTATTAATCAAGTCGGTAATTCACCCGCTTGATTTCCGGCTTAAAACGGCAGTCCCGAATTGGCACGGCCGGGGCCCTAATCTGTTCGACATAGCGCTGGAATTTGTTTGAATCCTTGATGAGGGTTTTAATTTACCGACCCCTCGCGCACGTTCCTGTTCCTCACGCTGCTTGAGTACTCAGGTAGCTTGTTTTACATCCGCTACTCTCCTCCAACGACGCTCATTCTGTTTGCCGGCTAATTTAATCCTCGAATGAAAATTTTCATCATGCATGGCGAAAGATTCAGTATAACTATTAAAAATGAAAGCAGAATAAATGCGATTTAATCACCTTCCTTGTGTGCACGTATGACCGCGGAAGTGTTATGTGATTGATCGTTCGATTGCTCATTGCTAATTAAAAGATGCATTAATGCACAGTGGCTGATTTGCAAACATTTGATGGTCCGCATTATTTAAACTCCATACGCGTATTATTTTGCACATTTCCGATATATTTTTAGCGTATGGAAGTAATCATGACGAATGTACTTTGCATATATTAACTAATATGTATATTGCTTATTCGGATCAGTCATACGTTTAATATATTATTCCGGAAAAGATTTTAAAGAAGAGATAGAAACAAAGAATCTGTCTGTATAATGATTCACGGTCGGAGATAGTGCCAACGGTTTCTGAATCATTTTGCCATATGTGTGGTTATTTCGACAAAGATTATGAATTTTATCTAATGCGATTCGCGAATTGCAAGAGAATGCGGATAAATCATTCGTTCATTGGCGCACATCCAACGAGAAAATGAAGTTATTTTTCCTGCAACATTTTTGCCCGCCGTTCTTCGCTTCAATTATTCGGAATAAAAAATTATTCAACATAAAGCACCACCTTTAGAGGTAACAGACCTGTGCGATTACAACGCGACAAGAAAAAATGTAAAATATCGCCGGGCGTTCTATCGTGAATTATTTAATCCTTTAACGCTCGATCTATCTTCGATATACTTTCAATATTCAGTTTGGTTTTGTTATATTAAGGCAGACACATAATTTAAGCGCATAATTTCGAAAAACTTCAAATTTATATTTGAAAAAAATATATAAAATATCTATCTATTTGAAGTATATGTGTTACCAAGAAATTAATATATTTGTAAATATTAAAATTCTTTTCTTTAACAAAATATCTTCGTTCCATCAGGAATACCAAAATAGCACTGTTTTATTAATTCTTAACTTAAAATATTACATATTATATATGTGAAATAAATAAAACACAATATTATGATGCGCATTTTTTGCATAATCAATGCAAGGTCGCTGCGATATTTTTTTGTCTGTCTATTCTTCTCTTACATGAGTATGTGTTGATGGAGAAAAATATATTTCTAGCACAAGACCTTCGTCATGTTGTACGTCATGATGTTGTCGGACAGATACATATTTATTTCGAACGGAAATCCGCAAAGTCCGACCGTTGTCGCTCGTATGTCATATTGTGGCACGCATGAGTATACGTATATGTCGTTAACATACGCGCATAATGCCTCGATACGCGTTCAACGACGTGTAATTCTTTGAGAAGAGAACGAGGTTAGTGAGACGACAGGCAGAAATCTCTAATAGCCGCAATAAAAATGAGCGAAGACTGTCACGTTTACATAAAAGCGAAATCCACGTAAAAAGGCAAGTATATATCATATAAACAGTAACACTACTCTACGTGTCTGAGAGCCTTGAGTAGTCTACTTGTAAGAGAGAACCATTCCGACGGATTATCGTGGCTATCAATCATACTATTTCAACTTTCAAAATACATAAGTTTCAGCATCTAAAACTTAAATTTTCTTCGCTAAAAATTTTGGACATTTATTTAAAGATGATTTTAAATTATGTGCATATATATTTCTCTAGTTTTCAAAGCCTATTATTATTAATGGATCTCTAATCGATACAAGCATTTATACAAATAAAACAGAAAATCATTATTCACTAGAAAAAAAATCATGCCCGACATTATGTAGATAAACAACTTTATGATCGCGCTTATATCCTTATGTAAACTTATGTATATATCGTGAATGAAACGATAAAAATAGACAACTCTTCATCGTTGTGTGTACAGCGTTTTAAAATATCTCACATTATAACTGAATCAATATCAGTCTATTTTCCTTATACGTGTTTCTTGCTCGTATACCATCAGGTTTGAATTTCTTATGTCGCGCTCGATAACTGTCTGTTCCTGGTGCTATTATTAGATGTATCTCGTTCATTTAATTATGGAAGCACAATAGATTATAGCAGTATTATATATCACAGATATACTCGCGAATTGTGACGTTCGGAAAAGTGAATGAAAAAGATCCAATTGTTATTAAATTTCACTGTACGTATCATGACGAAAATGTAAGGCAACTCGATTTTCTAATTAGCGTGTAGATCATCGTGTGTAATTATCTTTTACATATTTTTCGCGGAGCTACGAGAATTTATGCCGGTAATATATCAAGAGTTTCCGACTCCACAACATCTGTATTAGATAGAAGCTATTACGTTTGAAACGACTAAATAATAGAACCAAACCTTAGCACGAGCAGGTAATTGTAGCTACCATGAGAACGTACTTCTTTATCCTATTCAAGGCAGTAATATTTCAAATAATTACGCAACACACTTGTACACGTCGTACGCAGCTTGACTTGGTATAAATAGCGGAGTTTACGTGACAGACGCGTTGATTTTCTTCTAGGGCGTGAAAATAAACGACAGAGTGCCGCGATCTCCCCCCGAAACATTACCAACTGCCCCCTTGCGAGAGGCTGAATAAACGCCGCATATTTTTCATCGTAATTCCGAAATACCTCCGTGCATGCGAGATGTTACTTCCGCGCGAACGAGTGTTGTAACATCCCGTATATTACAGCGTATGCCAGAAATCATGAAGATGGGCGTAGCAGCTATTAAAAATTCAGTCTCCTGCGTATATGAAAGCCGGCACGTGCGCGTAACGCCTTTCGTAAATACTGAAGAAGCTAAAAATATGTCGTAATTTGTGCACGACAGGGTAAGATAGACCGATACATTCGCGACACATTATCCTCAGATTCACGACGACACCGTTCATCTATTTTTCTTACAAGCCAACGGGTGCGCGAGATTATCGCGACGATGGAAAAGGAGCGAGAAGAACCGCGACAATGCGAGTCGCGTGTCGAAAGGGAGACGGGACAAAGGGGAGAAAAGGGAGTCGCGCGAAATGAAAAGACGGATTTGAAATGAGAGAGTCGTCGGTGCGCGCGACGAAAAAATACGCGAAGGGTTGATCGGCGCTTCCGCCCCGACGACGCGCGCCACGGAACGTTTACCCTTTTGCTCGGTCGCCACCCTTTTCCCTTATCGATGCTGCCGCGGGTATAACGAAGACCATGTCGCGCAGACTGCGTTACTATCGAGGTGTAATAGAGAGGATGGGGGAGGGTGGCGTGCCCCCCGGTGCTGGGGAGAAGCGTGATCGATATCGCCGCTCTCGATTGAGAAATAGAGGATTTCTTTTCTCCAGCCTGATAACATGCGGAACGTTTATTGAAGGTTCCCAGATAGACAGATATGCATCGAAAAGTCCATCGCTGGAAAATGGATTAAAAAATATCGCGAAAAAGATGAGAAAATTCCGCTTGATTGACATGTGTCGAATAGAATATTGGCGATTCAACACAATTGACATTTGATAGTTTAATCGGTTTTCGCCTATCTCGGAAACTTTTTCTAATTCGGAATTTCTGTATTCTTTATAAAGGTTTCGTTCACGTATTTTAACACGGCTCATTAAATTACTCCAATATTGAAAATTAATTTTCAATATCAAGAAAAAGAGAGAAAGAGCAGTTTCTTATTCGAACATATTCTGTATATTTTAGTCTACAAAATCCTCATTCATGTAAATATTTCCGATAGAATAGACTCCCAATAATCCGAAACATCCTGTATGTTTTATATCTATATTATTCATCATTCGCAACATGAGCATAATCGATAAAGCGATACGAGTGCATATAAAAGTAGTTAATAAGCAATAAAAGCTGCAGGAAAGATAAAACAAACGATGCTCTCTCTCGTATGTAAGGTAAAATGGGTTGAAAACTCAACTCGCTTACAGAAACTTCTTCCTTCACCTTTATTTTTCTTACGTCCCCGGTTTGAGGGAGTATCCTGGGGCAAGATATCACGTTTTATCTAGCGCAGCTGGATCTCGCAGATTCAAAACTTTCCATATCGCATTACATGTATATACCACGGCGTAAGGTAGACACGGCGATGTGCTCTTCTACGCTCTCGCAAAGGAGCGCGCGTACACATCAACACGAATAAATATTTCATTAGATATGTATATACATGTTGTGCGTCGATATGCAACGACGCGATGTATACTTATACGGCGGTTGTGTGCCGTGCATGTATTATAAAATATACGCAAGCTCGCGGCGAACACGATTCGGTGCGCTGTGCTTTCCATATCTGCGTCTCGCAATCTCCGACAACAAAATTTGCCTGCCGTCGCGCGCACAGGTGGACGATGTGCGGCCAGAGCGGGCAACTCTATTCTCTCTCCCTCTCTATCCTCAGGCACCAATATCGATTATGAAATTGCACCGGATAAAGGTAAACGAGCGACCGCCACGATGAGCTCGGTCGGCGGATCTCCCACGCGCTTCTCGTGCGCACGTATCAGTGAAACCGTTGTTAGACTGTTATCTTTTCGCAGTCGGAGTTCTCCGGATATGCACGCGAGAAGGAAATGCACCCCATTCGCCACTTCACGGAAGTGCGCATTCGCATATCAAGCGATATATTATACACGCCGTGCGTGTGTCCTTGTCCCTTTTACGACGCAAGAGGATTGTCGATCACGTCACTAGTCTCTATCAGCAAGAGCTGTGCTCTAAACTCTGCACATTATGCTCTCTATCTCTCATGTATTGCGCAGCTGCGCCGCACCATAATTCCCGATAGTCGCTAAAACCTGCGGAAGCAGGCATTGAACCGCATTATTATTTGATCAGCCGCGGAAGAATCGGGAGATAATACATACACACACACACACACATACACATATACACACACACACACACACATACACACACAGAATACACGGCGCGACTTCCGTTTTTTTTCTCTCTCACAATCTTATCCCCCTTCGAGACCCGAGGACACATCCGGCTTAAATTCTCTCTCATAGTGCGCCAAAGTTTCGAGCGGTTCGTACCGCCCGACTCCTACAACGGACTTGACCCGGCTATTACTGTTTAACGAATGCGCATATCATGAATAGAGTAAATTTCACGATACACCGTGTCTCCGATAGCGGATTCGTTAAACTTTTCAGGGAAATGCTCATCACGGTACCATTTTCGCGGAATGAAAATACGAGATTTTGCGCGCAGCTGTAAATGGACACAAAATTGCATCGCCTGACATATAGATTTGTTATATAGTTTTATCGCGTTATATATGTAAGTTATACTGTACTGAACAATTATACTGTACTCTACGGACAACGTTATTAATATTTATTTAAGAGAAGTTATCCGAATATCAAAACACTATATACTACTATACCCAGTTTATATGCGCGCTTATGTTAATACATATTGTCATATATTGACAATATGTAACCATGCAAAATTGCATATTGTATGCATGCATACGTGCGTGCATACTAATAGCTGATATTCCAACTCTAGATAATCACTTATTCTCCGTTGCATTTTATTTTTTCTCTGTGTTTATCTAGTGGAATTCGTATTATTCTATATAAATTGATATAGCTTTCTTGGCGATTTTGATTCTAAAAAGTTAATGAATAGAATCTTAAATCATCGGACACAATTGAATAACGAAAACTAATAATATACAGCGCAATTATGGGAAATGAAATAGTCCGCGTCGACATTTAACCGATTTTTCATATATATGGGAAAAATGGTTCTAAAATATTCGCGGTACCCGTATAATAGCGCAAAAACTGCATGGACTTCACGACGATCGAGAAATTTTGCATTTCTAATTTTTATACCGACATTCACGAAATAACATTACCCGACGATGTAGCAAAACCGAGATTTGCGGAATCTCTGTCGGGGAATTATAACGTCAGGAATTTTTTAAAAAATTTGGATCGACGGTACGGAATTACAACAAGAACTAGGTCACAGTTTTTTTTTTCCGGAAAAATGTCGAAATATTTTTCGGTAAACATTTGCGACGCTAGCAAAAGTACTGCTGTAAAAATGAAAAAATTTAGCTTCGTATATAAAATACAATTTACGAATTTTTTCTAAATTCTCAACGACATATAGAAATTCGGCGCATAATTTTGTAGAATTAAAGCAAACATGCGAGTTTATCATCTTTCGCCTTTCGTTTAAAAATACGGGAATAAAGGCTCGCTTTAAAAACTCACAGAATACCATCATTTACCGTTCCTTCCTCACGAAAGAGGTAAAAGTCCACGCTTTATGGATAAAAAAGGTCGCGGACTAGAGCGAGCTTACAACTCGTTCAGGACTATGTCGCGATATTGATCGACTTCAACAACTGTGTGCCATTAGTCGTGTACTTTTTACCTAATAGTATGAACTATTGCGGTTGAGAACTCCGAAGAAAGCTTACGTTGGTAACCTACTTCTAGATCGTGCTAGGGTAAAATCTTTTTTTCCGGAATCAGGTCGATGCACATAAAAGACGTTGCGAAATTGCAGTACATGCAAGTAGGTCAGGCATTCATAAACGAGTTTCATTCGTCAAAGCAAATAAATTATTTTATAATTATCTATCGTAATACACGTTTTGCAATTATTCATCAGATTTATCATTATTTGATCAACGATGAATAAAGCCTCTTATTCGGTTTTTCAATGCCTGATATTCAAATGAAAAATAATTTGTACTTACTTTATTCGATTATAAACTAGCAGTTCAGCTATTTCTCGGCCCAGCCTCGAATATAGAGTTTCTACAAAGACCAACACCTTCGGGTCTATCCTTAATCGAGCTTCACTACGATGGTCTGGTGCTGACGGTAGTCTAGTTGCTCCTCTTAAAGTTGAACATCTTATCGCTGGCTCCGGCCTCGTATCTCGGTGTATCAAACTGCAATAATAGAAATCGTCTGTTAAAAAAGTTTGTGTGTGGAAATGGAGAGAAGATGATATATAATATAATTTTTTCAAAAAATTAAACATATTATTCACAATGCACAATTTTTATATTTTTAAACTATTATTTTTTATTTGAACTATTTATTTTAGCTAGCTTGATTTTCTAGCTGTTATCAAATTCAATATTCATTTATTAAAAATGGGCAAATAGCAATCTTTAATAGATAAATATGCATATTTTGCCAAGTAATATTTTTGTACATGAACATGTAATATTTTTCATGATATTGAGTTAAATTATTAGTACCATGCACTTTAAAAGTTTGAAGAATTTCCACTTTATTGATCATACATATAATGTATTTTCTTGAACTATTTCGTATCTCAAAAGCTTTACATATTTATAAGACATTTTCTTGTTATATACATATAAAATGCGAGTCTCATCACGTTGCTTCTCTCTTACGTTACAGTTTTCATGATAATACTAAATGTTCAAAGAAGGCAAAAGGAATATTTCGATTGGGCTCAGTGCAGGAGTGAATTCTTCCGCCGAATTCTTCGTAACGAAATCCCCGTAACGAGCGGCCCTCGAAGAATGCACGGCAGCTCTTTCAACCTGTCCTCAAAGTTCCTCTTTCAATATAGACAGATACAGCGCGCCCGGTGTATCTGTGAGAACGCGGATGCAACAGCGACGCAGGAATTTCGGAACGTATGCGTAGTTCCACAAAGGACCCTTTAGCGTCGTTGCAACGAGCCCTTCCGGACATTAGCATCGGGTATTCTGCGAGTTTCGTGGCGTTTACCGCGCGTAAGCTACGCTGACGTGGGAATAAAGATAATCTTTCTTCTCTTCTCACATTTTAATATCATTACTGGTGTCTTGTTTCAAAGAAAAAAAAAGAGGATTAAAATTTTTGATATATTCAGTATTTTTAAAGAAGATATACGATATATTATTCGGATAGTTTGCAAGAATGTATCTTGGAAAAAGTAAGCAACTTATTTCATGAGTGTATGTGAGAAGTTCTTTAAAATTAATTTTTTTTTTATTCTACTACTTATCTGATGTTTCATTTTGTTTATAGTTTTTTTTCCTCAATGCGTGTCGAATTAAATTGGATAGTGCATAATCTGTTTCATTTCATGGATACAGTTACAAATACCTTCCTCGCTGCTAAGCTCCTTTATGTTGATATTTGTCACGAGCAGATTCCGCGGTGCATTATCGGTGCATGCATCGAATTAGTACGCGTCCAGCAACCGGGTTTCTCGCCATAAACCATCGAAAATCGGACCTTTGTGATAAAGCAGGATAAATCAGAACCCTGCTCGACGTTCAATATGTGGAGGCATTTTCATAATAGAACAACAACAACTATTATAGTATACGAATCTGTCGAATTATTGATTACAATGCCAACACAATCAATCATTCTCATAATTGCTACACTCGCGCCATTGACGCGTAAAAACCTTTATCGGGCAGTGTGTTGAATTACGTCGATACGAATTCGAAATAAATGTAGATATTATGAGCATACTAATAAACAGCATTGTGTATTGAATAAATCATTAATTTTTCAAATTAGCAGATGTAAAGAAATTTTAAGATCGCCGCAAGTTCTTAAAATGCTTAAAATATTAAAAAGGAGGAAGATATATTCGTAATTAAAATTAAAAATAAAAAAAATAAATATTTTTTATACTATATTTGATTTTTTAACACTGTCAAATTCTTGTTCAGAAGAAATGCAGATGTATAAAAAGTTTCTGATGAGTTAATGGAAGAAAATGAGATTGAAGGGCTTGGAAATTTTTGGCTTAGATGGAAGCGAAACAGATTATCGATGATGCACTTACGCTTCGCAGCTCTTATCCTCTCAAGTTTACAATTTATGCACATTAGGCCTCGCGTTGGTAGACGCATGCACGAAGCGCGGAGCTTCGTTCGCAGTAATGTTTACGTTCGTAGTACTGCTTTAGTCGTTGTTACGGAGTGTTTGGTGTAACTAAACTCCAGGCAAATATTTTCTACGTAACGTAATCATAGGTCTAGACATAAACCGCGCTGCGCTGTAAAGAATTCTGACATGCATAACGAAATTCGCGGCGTAAAACGCAGTTTAGAAAACGTAAAAAATGAAAAAAAAATATAGATATAAAATATATGTAATATTATCTTAGTGTCATGTTATCTGTTTGCGTTTCGGATAATTCGCCAAACTCGATCAGCGATCGATATCCGCTTATCAAAATTTCTCGTTACCATCCCCAGACGATAAGCAACATGTTTTGCAATAACTTCCGTAAAAATATGGAAATAGTCGTAGCAGGAAACATCGATCGCGATATGCATACGTACGCGTATGCATACTTCGACGGTGCATCGCCCGGCTCCTCTGCATTTCATGCGCGGATTATCGATGCAATATTCTTGACATTTGCGTGCACCGAAGTCGTTTATTCGCACACATGGGATCATTCGTAAGTATCGAGAATCTGCAATCCTATCCGCAGTTAAGAGTGTGCGAAAGGTGCTGTCTACTGGTAAAGTAAAAAAGTCACGAAACTACCTTCTTCTCTATTCCATTAGATATGACATTTAAAATGCGACATTTAAATACGTTTTACTTTCTTGCCAAATGTTTGCAATAATCGTGTTTTAGCTTAGTATTTCGCTTTGGATAACTCAATAATATATTCGTGTATCTTAGAAATATAATAGAATAAATAGCATTTTCTGTTTCTTCACTTCTATTAAAAAAATTTAAATCGTATTATTATACAAAATAAATATATTCACACGATTAGTGATAATTACATGCTGCGAAAATTGATTGGGGGAAACACGATTGATACAGCTTCTAAATTCTGCAGAGCTTCACAGTTCAAAAAGATTTGAAAACCGTTTCTGCATTTAATGCCCCGACAATCAACGTGATCACGAGCGACACGCGTAAATGTGTCTCAACGTTAACGACGAACGGCGACGTCGCATATCTGACATTTACGACGTGTGCGACGTGCGGATCCGCACGTGCGTGTCCGCACAGAAGCTTTCAAGTACGTCAGTAATCTAGGACGGAAGAGATATGATGCATCTCATCCTATCACACATCAGCCGTGGCCACAAGTAAGCGTATTAGTGCACGGAGTTATTAGAGGATACCATCTGACCCAAATTCGGGTTTCCTATCGGGTCCTTATCGGTTACAGGCGTGCCGACGTGCGTAGGCACCCTTAATACGAATTTACGATAACGCTCTAAGCTCTCAAGTACACGCGCGTAACTAAACTATCTCGACTCCTGGGGGAGTAGAGGAACTAGGGGATCTGTAATATAACCATTCAGAAATATTGTATATCCAATCGAAACGCTTTCATTGTTCAGCCATTATCCTATTATAGATATGATTGACTTGAGAACGATTGGCAAGCTTCCGACACATTGCGAGCAAACGTCAAAAGTCGATTCCGATCAGAAGCGACGTGACATGACACTACGATTGGAAAAGACCATTTATTTTGTCATATGCAATTAGTCAGCGTGCGATTGGAAATTTCTGTCTTTTGTTGGAATCGCGATATAGTTTCATAACAAGTCTCTAAATTCGATGATATTTATGCAAATGTATATCGATATTAGCCGTGAGTGCGTTCAGCTGTAGTAGGTATTCTACGAAGTTTGCAATCGTAAAAAAATAGCATAGAACTTTAATGAATACATACTTTAATGTATGCCTGCTGATATCGATGAATGTGAATACTTTCTCTAACATCAAGTGCACGAGCTTTAGTTAATTATAATAAAATTGATTTAAATCCGTGCAGCATTCACAGTTACGAAAAAATTTCCGGGACATGACACTGCCGTACGATAAAGTTGAGCAACTATAAATAAATTATAATCGTATTAGGATCATTAAATGAGAATTTAAAGTTTCGTACTCGAGTTACATCGGGGGGAGCTTACGATCCCATATATCGTTCGAACTTTTTTATCTTCCGTCATCCCTTCGTAGGTCGCGTCAAGTGTGACGTTACGAGACGTCAAGGAGAAGCCATCGCAAGAGAACTGTTTTTCACAAATCAAGTCGCGCCAGCTTCTCCCCATCTTCGTGGAATTTTCGCGCGGTACGACGAAAAAAATATAGGAGCTCGTAACGGCAGTTTCAACGTCGTCTGACGTTAATAAACGTCGTTCGAGAGAAAGAGAGAAAGAAAAAAGACGCGCCCTTCTTAAAAAGTAATTTTAGATTACGGCCACCATTGTCGCCTATCGACAGCCGATTAAATTACAGCGGAGAATTGCTCTTAACATAAGGGAGCGGCAAAAGAGCGAAGAGAGAGAGAGAGAGAGAGAGAGAGAGAGAGAGAGAGAGAGAGAGAGAGAGAGAGAGAGAGAGAGAGAGAGAGAGAGAGAGAGAGAGAGAGAGAGAGAGAGAGAGAGAGAGAGAGAGAGAGAGAGAGAGAGAGAGAGAGAGAGAGAGAGAGAGAGAGAGAGAGAGAGAGAGAGAGAGAGAGAGAGAGAGAGAGAGAGAGAGAGAGAGAGAGAGAGAGAGAGAGAGAGAGAGAGAGAGAGAGAGGTCTCGAATTACCACGTCGTATAACGGCTCGTCGTCTCATACTTTTCGCGCGGATAATCAAGTTACGTCCGATGCGTCTTTATGATCCCTTTTCGTTTTTCGTCCCCTTATATTGCCTAGCCGTGACAGGCAAAGTCACTAGCACTTTTCGCGTCTTACGGGAGTCATCTGTCTGCCTTTTGTGTGGCGCTTTTATAGGATACCTTCGCTAACTCGGGAAAAGTCGCGACACAGAAATCTGAAGTTAAATGCATCGAAGTTGCTCTTTCTCGCAGACTACCAAAATAATATTCAAAGAAATTATTCATGTACATTGGTAATATTCGATATCGTTTTATAACTTGAGAGATTAAAAGTATGTATCAGAATATAATTACCGAGGGTACTTTCTTCCTTTTATCTCTCTAAGCAACAAAACAATATTTTGTTCATTATAGATATTTTTTTGTTTTAAAGTCCCGAGTTTATTGAGAACACTTCCCGCATATTATATAACGTTCTGTATTTACGCTGCAGCCATTAACGCACATTTTCTTGAGCTTAAATCGTCGAATTAACGCAGTTGTTCGCGCGCGAGCAGCACGACACATTATTAGATTTATCAAGTGCATGACCGTCGGGAAAAGAGCTATTGTGTTCTATGCTTTTCTCTATGGATAAAATATACAATGCGCGGCAAATGCGTTGGCAAACGTTGCCTCAGTATTCAAATGCGCCGGCAAAGCCGAGCGCGTAGTAGCTCCTTCCGCGCGCATACTTTCTCGTTAGAGCGGAGAATCCCTCGGTCAGAATAGAGACGCTAATGAATCATAATCGGTACTTTCCGCGCGGAACGCTTTAGCCGGGTTAACCTTAGACGTGTCTGTATGCAGCGCTGTACGAGCTCTGCTGCAGCTACTGCACGCAAGTGCACGATGTCCACGAACGGTCGTTCGCCAGCGTCAATTGGTTAAATAACAAACGAAATCATCTTCCCGTTCGTTAACCTTGATGCGCCTTTCTCTTCGTATTTGTTTCTCTCTCTCTCTCTCTCTCTCTTTTGCTCTTTTCCCTGTCTCTTCGTCACTTGAATTAGCTCTAGTAGAATTTCGTGATCCTCGTTGTCATGTTAATTAGGGACAAGTGTCCGCGGGTTCCCTTTGTGAAAGAATAATAGGGATCAATGTTACACGATTCGTTTAGCATAAAGTTGGTCGTAATCACACGTCGATTAGTGATCCGCACACAATCTCTCTCGCATACCCCTTTTAATGCTTACTCAACATAATCGCCAAATCAAATTAGCTACTTGATGCTCTCTCGTTCACGATATTTCATTTGTAATCGTAATGTAAATCGGTATTTTTATTGTGGTATAAGGTAAATATGGAAGAAATATAAATCGTAAATATTTGAAAATAATATTTGATCGGTGTGAAAACAAGAATATGTATATTAATACCTGAATTAAATAATAAAATTTTCACAATATAATTTTCACAATACCTAAAAAATTAAAATTCTTGTTACTACGAGAAGGGAAAAGAGGAATATTTTTATATTAATGCACTCATGTTAACTAAATTTTCAGAGCTAATTAGAAGCATAATAACATATGAAAGTTAGAATTCAGAATGTTTAATGATCTCTGAAATATATATAGTTCAGCATCGAATAAAATCGTCAATTTTCTGAAGCATATATTCCATATATTCGTATGATGTAACAACCTTCACTTAGAATAAAAGTTCATCGCCTGCGGATTGTATTCGTATGCATGTTTGCGAAACGATTCCGTTTCAAACTACGTTAAACACCGCGAGGCAAACGCAACGCGACGATTCAAAAGCGTATTTCCGTATATGCAATGACTAGATTATTTTCTCCTAATTTTTTATATGTTTTTTTTATATATTTATTTATTTAAAAAAATTGAAAAAATTTTTTTGAAAGGTAATAAAAAGTAATAAAATATTTTTAGATATCTTCAAAATGTGAGTACATATATATAAAACACGAAATTTTTTCGAAATCAGTAAATAATATATCAGTATTGATCTTCGAGCTCTGCATCTCGTTCATCCAGTTCGATAGTAACATCGCTGTGTGCAGCCAGAAGCAGGTGCAGAAATGTGTTCGTGACACGCAAGTCCACGGCATTGGTGGTAATAAAAGGTCTCCCAAGAGTTTTCCTCTTCTTTATCACGCAGCTATGCAGCTATGCAGCGGTCTGCGCGTAACTTTAAGCCTCGCGCACACGCCGTCATTTAAGTTACCGTGGATCTATCTTACGAGCGCAGATGCACACGAGTGTGCACAAACACGATGTTATTCTGACACAAGAAAGATAGAACCTTTCGGTGTGAGTACAATAATACCCGCTTCTTATAATAGAATTATATCACGTTGAAGATAATAAATACATAGAACCGAGTCTCCAAAAGTATTAATATATTATTAACTGTTTCTTTCATATCTGCAGATACCCACAAGTTGGTTTCTAGTACATAACTGATCTAATCCTTATGATTGGCAAACATCGATAATGTATTATATATTAGTATTTCGAATTTCTCTCTCTCTCTCTCTCTTTCTCTCTTTGTTATTATATTTATGAATTGAATTTTCTTCGTGAAAAGTGAGAAGAGTGTTGAATAGAGGGATGAACGTATAGAGTAGCATAAAATGGAAGCAGCTTCTAAGTATTCCTCATCTCGCGTAATAAAGTTGTATCATATTCGAGATAAATGAAGCAGAGTTATGATCTCAGGGTTATACACCACCTACCGTGCTTCCTTTTCTCCTCGCTTGAACTTGTTAATAAGTTTTTATATCTATCTACTTTGATTCTGTTCTTTTATTTTACGTAGATTAGTATTTCGACAGAAGATAAGTAAATATATGTATATATTTACATTTGCTTATGAAGAAAAAAAAAGAGAGAACATGCGTTATGATCTTGAAAAGTAATATAGTAGTTATAAAATAATTTATGTATCATTAATAATATATTATAAATCTAAAAATAAAACAATACAAACAACTCTTTATTTTCAGTACCAATTAATTTAATTGTGTGCGAGAAAAATCACGTATGCAATCACATATACTGCAGCATGCGATTCAATGATGCGATCCATATCTGAGACATTTCGATAACTACGTTATTACACTATATTAATGGCCGCAGTTGCTTAGTGGAGTAGCGAGCTATTTGCACAGGCATCGACATTGATGAAACGGCTGCATCGATATTAATAGTGGGTAAGATGAAATAAGTTAAACGATATATTTCGCGTACGTTAAAAACATTGAGACCAAAATAATAATTGTAATAATGATTTTTTCTCTACATTAATTTTTTATTACTACTTTAAGTCAATCAGAATTAAATTCATTCAAACGATTTGGAAGCGTTAAACATACAAATGATATTTATGTAAATTAAAGCATTTCTGAAATATTGAATTAATAAATATTTTAATAAATGTAATTAATTTCTGAGTATACTTTTTAACGTAATTTTTGTTAGTGATTTATGAATTATTTGTAGACATTATCTCTCATATACAATCCGAAACGAGACGGTAAGTTTAAAGGAACAACATCTATCTACATTTGTCGTTCTGTCACGTATTGATATACGGTCTGGAATAAGTAATACATTTTATCGGCACATTGATTTCACCAGCCTCAGAAGTACGCTCTGCGTTACGAAGCACATTTGTTATCGTGCCGGGCCTGCTTCATATAGCTCTCAAAATCCGCACAACCCTTCGTGTTCGATCGTTTCGGCCTTCTTGCAGCGCTCACATTTCGCGCGCGAGTACGCGCGTCTCTCCATCAGGTACGTGACCGAAGCCGCACGATAGTAAATTGCTTCTGCGGTTTTACTCTTCGTGGCGACGCAAAGGGAGCCGGTATGGGGGGAGGGGGCAAAAGTCGAGGGTTCGAAACTGCTCTGTCAATCGACCAGTAACGGAACGACCGGAACGAGGTGAAAATCGAAGGGAGGTCCGAAGAGAACGGAATTATCAGGGGATGCTCTCTTTTGGTCACGGTAGAATGAGAAAAAAACTTTGAGAAAAGATTCCTCCCTCGAAGCAACGCGCGCGCGCACGTGAACTTCTATCCTCTGATTGAGTGGCGAAGGTGACCAGAAGGTGGAATCCCGGTCGGTTCGGGAGGACGCGAAGGGGCATCCGGCAATTTACGGACGTCCGGCGAAACTGATTTCGAGGCGACAGAAATTACTTCTTCAGAAAGTCGCGGTATTCTCTCCATCTCTATCTATCTATCTATCTATCTATTCATCCATCTGTTCTCGCCACTTCACGTCCCTTCTTTCGTACTTTGAGCTCCTTTGGATCTCACGACGACTTGTGACTCGCCTCTGGGGTACTGTATCCGACGAGCTTGCAACAACTGTGGCAAATCTCGTTTAGTCGCGATACGGCACTGGAAATTGCGAGTGGTATAGAAGAATAACATTCTTCAATTAATCTCGATATTGAGTGAGAATTACAATCTTACATCTGATTATGCATCATTATCAAACGGAAAGCGCATATCAAAACACACGACACATTTATTTTTAATTTAATTTTAAAGAGTGAAATAAATTTGAGCAATTTATCTAAATTAGCGCGTGTAAAGATTTTTCCGACTTCATCACAAATTTTGGGAAAGTGGGCAATATAAGCTTTGTGGTCTTCAATTGAATTCATTCACAGCGATCGCGCGGTTTCTTCATATCGGTTTTCCGCGGCCGGCGCATCGGAATTGTGGTCGTATCGATTTGAAATGAGCGCGGTAGCCGTGGTAAATTTCGTAATATACTTCTCGAGCATAGAGGACTGATATTTGACTCACGCCGTATGCCGTCGACTCTTAATTAAATTTCTCCGCGCGCAGATATATAGGCAGAGTCCAGAAAAAAATGTCCCTCTAAAGCTTTCTACATTTTAATCTTAAAATACGATTACATAAAGTACGGTTACATTTATTTTTCAGACTAAAATTTCTAGCGTAAAAGAAAAGACTCAAAAATGTGTATAATTATAAATGAAAGATTATAAACGCATCTCTGAAAATTTGTAAACATTATTGCAAATGGAATATACAAAAGACATTAAAACGTGATATAGAACACGATATAAAAATTAATTAAAAGATGTTAATATAGCATATTTTTTAAGCCTTAATTACACGAATGTGTTAATAATTACACAGAGTAAGTAAAATTGATATGTAAAATATTCGAGACGGCAAGTCATCAAACGTAACTAATAGTTAAGTGACTGAATTAGAGACAAAGGATTGCGGCCATTTCTTTCTGTTAACTGCTCGTAAGGCTGATATACGGGAGGCCGTAAACAGGCTTGGGGAATCCACTCTCTGGCTCATGATGTAGTTTTACTATGGCTGCCAAATGTAATTGAACAAAATAAACGTTGCAGCAAAATACTTTCACTTCATTATGTCGTTAACGCTGATATAAACAGGATTTCATTCGCAATCTTTCTATTCGGTTCAGTATTAAGTGATTATCTAAATTGGCAATCCGATTTTAAATCGTTCGTTCCTGCACAGCTTTTCTTTTAAATGTCAAGATATCTAAATAATGACAAACTCTGCCATTTTTTGTGTCTGTTTTTTCTATTTTCAATTAAAACTAACTTTTGCTAAAAATAAAAATTTGTGATCCGCGACGCGTAAAACAGTTTGAATTTCGATAGAAATAACTATCTTTAACTATAATAACTGGCGATTTGTATGATCCATCTCTTCGAAATAAAACGAATAAAAAAGGAAAAAAAAAAATCTTTCGCGACAAAGCCGTTTTTACACAATGTAGAGTAAGCTTGAATATCTTTCGTAGATATAATTGAGCGTTTCACGGATCAATTCGTCTGCATCTCTCGTTTCCGTTATACGAAATTTTTACTTTCCATATCCAGCCGTATGGAAGTTTTTAATTTGCGCTAATTAAAGGCTCGTCCTCTCGCTATCGACCGATCGATCCGTGAAATACACTCGCAATCCCGATACACAGGCGATAAATTGAGGGAGACGAGAGCGGGGCGCGTGAAAGGGGTTTTCGAAGGGCTGTACGAGAGAGGATACGAACACAAGCCCTCCGCGAGAGCTTTTTACTCGTTCGCAGCGGGAAACGTTGTAAACGCGTTGCATTACATGTACGAGCGTTATCGGATGGTGTTGAACAATGCAGTGTTTCTTGGAAAGAAGCCGGGAGATCCCAATTATTCTGCAATAATTTTAGTCCAATAATTGCGTTATTTTACGATACGTGTCGACCAGCAGCGAACATTTTCGCATGTATGCGTATACAAAGCCTTATTAATGTCATATCATAAATGCGTAATCACTTGCAGCGATTGAATACCGTGTAAAATAACAGTATAGTATAATTACGATGAGCCAAACGCGAATTGTTGCAAAGCGTTATACACGGTTATACATCTGTAATCGAGATTACAAATGAGGGAAACCTTAATAAGCTATGCTCATATCAGTCCGGAAGCGGAGAGGGGGCAATGATTAATATGTCGTTAAAGGAGCGCCACTTTGATACGCCTGCAATTTCTGAGGCCTGCGGAAAACGCGAACTGGCAGCAGGCACTCGAGTGCTCGAGCGATGAAACAATTAGGCGGAAATGCCTCTAATGGCGCAGTAGCTGCTCGAATTTGACTGGCAAAATTCCTGACGGCGTTTCTCCTTAATCTTCATCCGCGTCTAATGTATGACGCGTAACTACGTGACAGCTACTTTGACGGCATTATTCGTGATGAGAATTTGAACGGATAGCCGAATGGATATCCGATTATCCAGTAAACGATCCTGCCAAAATTATCAATCGCAAAGTTGCAAATTAGAATAATGTAAAAGAGATATTACGGTAGAAGATATAGACATTGCACTTAACGATGGTTGTGGCAAAAATAGTCGAAGCTCAGCTGAGCACCCTGAGGGAATAAGCCCTAATTAAAATCTAATTCATTTGCGGTCGTTTCTTCGCAGATTGCTTGTATTTAATTCGGGCTTCGGTTATAATTGGTGCACACGCCATATAAGATATGCAAAAGGCAACAAAGTTTCAAAAAGATCAGCCGGATAACTCGTTTATCTATTCGCAATATCACGGAAGAGAAACTACTCGCGATGTGGTGCGCATTTAAAAGTTTGTTCGTTAAACCGACAGATTAAGAATGTTTATAATCGGCGTAACATATTTAATTTCGACTTTATTATCTCAATTATGGCCACAATAGTAATTTGCATAGATAGTATCGAATATCATGTAGATGCAAATAAAATTCTTGCCAGGAAATTGTCCTATTTTGATCATATAAATGGCTATTGGAATTTGATATTACTAACAGCGTTATTGTGTTACGTTTAAATGGCACCAAAAAGATATAAAAAAGTAATAAAAGATTGATTTAAGTTATCAAATTGAAAAGTGATTTTTTGATCTAAAATAATTTCATAAACAAATTTTTACCCAATATTTTTACGCAAAAAGCTTCTATCAATGTAAAGCAAAAAAAAAAAAAACTATTTCACTTTCACGTCTTCATAGTATAAAACTCGGCGGAAAAATAATCCTTCAATAAGCTCTTTATTTCTATTTTCATCATTACAAAAAAATATGTATAGAGAGAGGTAATAAATTCTTTTTGAGTGTAATAAAACTTAAAAAAACTATAATACAATAATTAAACTTTTAATCTAAAAAAGATAATTTAATTTTCAGATGTCTAATTGATTAATTACAAATTTGAATCTTTTAGATTACAAATTGAGAACATCATATCAAAGAAAAAATTTAATAATTAGAATATATTAAAAATTGTTAGAGAGATCTAGCATATTCAGAGCTACTTAAAATCTATGGGAAATTTATACGAGCGCAAATAAATTATCTATTTGAAGAATTATTCCTCTCGTAATAAAATTGAATTTCATCTATATAATGAACGAATAAAATATTCGCATAATTGAGGATTGCCATCGTTATCGTAGAAATGTCAAATGTCTCTCAATCTCCGCGCTTCTTTTAAGTTGCAATGACGCACGTGACGCAACGGAATTACTGCAATAAGGCATAAGCAGTCACTTGATAAACGGAAATCTGCTATTGTACTAATGATGCAAAGTTATGCCCGAGAAATATGAAAGAATATAAATATCGATGGAAACATCCCGTTGATGTAACTCTGTAGAAGTAAGTATGTTTACATCAAAAAGTTTACTTCAACGACCGCTGAGTGGTATATTCAGTCGCTATTTGCTATTCCAATTGTAGATGATACGTGAAATAAATGAAACGCACACGAGTCTCTCGCGATATCATTTTCATCGATTTTCGTTTCGTTCGTGCGATGTCAATTTTGCGACATTTATTCCACAACGCCATATATAAATGCGCAAACGTACAAATACGCGAAACAATTCGCTTAACAAGCAAATCGTTTATTTACATCACGCGCGCGCGGGAGATTACTGTGTAATTTCAATGACTTTTTCGCGATAATGAGACTCGAGCGAACTTTGACGAGCAGCGGGAAAATATCGAAAGAGACATACCGCGCTCGATAAAGTAATACGGTATTGCGTCAATTCTCTCTTTTGTACGGGCAAATAAAAGAGTTTTATAGTCGTCGCACGAAAGATCCTGAAAAAAGGTACGGGAAAATGGAAACAGCCCGGGTCGGCTCCAATAATTGGAATCCTAATCAATAGAGCGCAATCAGTCAACCATGATGTATCGTCCAAGGGAGAGGCACAATTTATACATATACGCGCATATAACACATACATCTAGGCAGACATATACACATACATGCGCGCACTTATAGATGCACACTGCGTCGTATGTATCTCTATCCACACGGAGTGCTCCACTTTTGGACACAAAGAATTATTGACTCCCATTCTACTCCGGAGTTACCAACGTCATCTGTCTGTCCATCGGGCTTTCTTCCACCCACGTTTGCGTCCTTCTACATCCGACCATGTCATATATCAACTCCGCACAATTCGAAACATATCGCCGAAACATACCGTCTTCTCCTTTGTGTCTTCGTCGATTCTTCTCGCGTAAAACTCGTTTTTATCGCTTTACCGTGAGCCTCAAAATCTTTTACCTTGATACGTTACGGGGATGGAGTGGAAGAGGTATGGAGACGTACGACGAAAAATCACCTAGGTTCGACTTTCAGAAAGTCAGGAGAACGGAGAAATCCGGCTGTGCCATGCTTTTACAGTGATACGATATATTTACTGGCTCCCCCGATGTGCGACATGACTTATCACACACTGTACACATTGTTGTTGAGACGAATTTGCTATCTGAGGATGTACTTGTATCAATGGCATCGATATAACATTCTTTCATCGCGTCATTCTGCGCGTTATCGGACATTATGAATCAATTGATATCGCTCGCCGGTTGTCTCTAATTAGTCAATTATCAGGAATGTTATAATCGTTATAAGACAAAAAAAACATCATGATAATATGAATTTTCATTTGATATTTATAGATATCACCTGTGCGATATCGTATTTTAATTACGTTAATTTTACAAGTCACTGAATATTTCAAATCGCTTACTAATTTCCCTTAAACCTTTTAATTATCGAGAACGACGCGATTGATTTACATAAAGAATGATTGTGTCAGTGCGAATGTCAATACTACGGCGCGCTATAGACAAAAAAAAATCTGTTATATATTTTCTCTCCATGGATCTAGATTGATCACACGATACGGTTTACTCTTTTCTTGCTCTAGCATCGATACGTGAAATTTCTCCCCAAGTCGCTCTCTAATGTGTCCCGTTCTATCGCAAGTTCGCCGCAGGTAGTTTCGGAGGGCGAACTCATGCGGTAAAGGACTCCGCATCACTGTGTCAGTTTTGTGGAGCCCTTTACTCCCTTTACGGAGGTGTCCCGACACAGTCTCGCGTTAATTTCGAGACGCGGTATGATTAAACACGTGATTAGCGTCTGCCTTTGCACGCCGGAACAAACCCGCGTATCTTCGCACACACAAGTCTTTTAAACCAGATAAATTAAGCTCACACTTTCATACAATACTTGTGTGTAAGTGAGCTGTACAGTGATCTATATGCATTTGCATGTGTGTGTGCGTGCATGTGTGTGTGTGTGTATGTATGTTTATACGTGTATATGTATATTACCTACACGAGTATCGGCTGCCGTTAAATAGTACACAGTATAACATCCCGACGAGCTGAGCACAGGATTGTATGAGAGCCCACCGACACGCAAGTGTATGGAGAATAACAGCGACACTGCAGGAGATTTGTGCGGCGTCCAAGGGTTAATTCATGGAAATCTACCTGAGCCACGCCCTTCAGAATAAATTGCACGTCACGAAATAACGTGGCGAGCTATGCGGCTCGCGTTACCTCTTACATCGCGCGCTTTATTAACGATTGTTGCTCGCGCGCGAGCGCGATTCACCAATTTCTTCCCGGATTTTTTTTCGCTCTCGTGGGAGCGAGCGCAGTTGCGAGCAGCTTGCGTTCGCGTACGGCTTCGTGAACATCCTGTGGTGTTTTTCGTATTGATCGTGTGCCGCGTTTCGCGCGTCATGTTGCAAGTCCACCAAGTTCGGCAAAACCGCCTGTTCGGATAGGATTCGTTGATGCGCGAAGATCCCGGCTCCGTATCAGGAGTAACTGAATCTGTTAGAAAGTTCTATTGCTCTGAACTGTCCATAGAACTTGTTTATAAATTATAATGTTGTACCGCTCAATTTTGATTATCCGCATTCTACCCCGCTAATATGCGTCTTAGGAATTATAAGCATAATGTAGTTCGATATTATTGAGAATACATTGTTATTGAATAATTATTATTATAAATAATAATAATTGTTGAAAAGTTATGTACAAGATTTGCATAATATTTTGGCGTAGAGAAAAATTCCATGATTCATCGATTTTTTGTAATTAAATTTTGTAGTTGTACTTTATATATACATATAAATGATGATATATTAGCAAACGCACGCGCGAATAATTTGATCTTTGTTCGCATATAGTATATGTATATATATATAGAAGGAAAATTCCACGTAATTCCCCGTTTCTGACATCATAATCCAACATGCAGTGACTAGCACAAAGCCTTAAAGGCGATCTTGTTTACGTTACGTTCGATGACTAATTCGTCGTCGTTCCTCGGTGAAACCGTCTCTTTGAGCACGTAGTTTCCTGCGCGTGGTATTAGATACAAGGTATTGGATATCGTATGTGCACGCTGGTCGGAGCTACAAGGGTATCGCAAACGTTTTGAATGGAGCTTTGCAAGGGGCCATACAGCCGATACACAGGTATCCGCAAGTGGACATTGTACAATGGCGGCGCGCGTTTGCGTCATATCCTACAGCTAATTCATCGAAATCCACCGAAACCACCCACGTCCAATAACGGGCATTATACGTATATCCCGCGCGTGGTATATGCGCACACCCTCGATTGGGATCACGGATCGAGGACTAGTCGTGAGCTTGGCAGGCTATCATGCTGATTGCCGCTCGGTAGATGCGCCTGATCACATATTTCGAGTGCGAATGCGATTAACAATCGCAATCGTTCACTGTTGGCAAAACTTTTCACGCAATTGACGAAATCTTGTTATATATATATATGTATGCATGTATATGTATAACAAGTTCGAAAAATGCGATATGATTAAAATTGAAAACCTAGGACGTTGCTTTTCACGAAACTTTAGTTGTGTCTATTTTTGCAATATTACATTTCGAAATCAATATAGACGAGTACATCTATGTACAATCATCTTTAACGCATCCACAAGTGCATAGGAGATCGCGCCTGTAGTCGACCAAGCGGAAACTCGTCTCTCCCTTTCGGGCGCTATTTCGAGACAAGCAGTATCAAGGTTCGTGTGCAACCGTTCGCTAATTCCGCGCTTTAGGAAAAAACGAGCCACCGGCAATGCAATGCGCGCCGTGTATCCAATACGTACTTTTCGGTCGCAAACCGGAGAATCGAACGATATCGACGGTCGACGGCAGTGCCCGATAGTACTCGAAGCTATTAATTCTTCGAGGGAGGGAAGGGAGAGGAGACGAGAGGTTATCGACTTCACCCTCGAACCGCATTTTGTGTTTCGATTGTCGCGTGTACGCACGTTTCATCTCCCTTTGTACGTCCGACTGTTTCTCGGCGATTTGTGTGTGTGTGTGTGTGTGTATTGCGCGCGGTATATCTAGCGTAACGGAAATCCTGCACGGCCAGGTATATATGCCCTCGGGTATATTTACACCGGAATCGATGAGAATTACGAGTTAACATCGCCGGTACACCACGGTCATCCGTACCGGAGGCCACCCTCAGGATTGACAGAATTAGGGTCGCTTCTCACGCACCCACGAAAGCAACAGGACAATGTTAATGGCCTGGATGTGCATACCACATTGTGCCGCGACGGTTCCAGCCCGGAATGCGCGACGATTTGTGACACGGTCACGTGACACGTATTATTTAGTTGATGGATCAGCGACTCGTTGTTGCAATGAATTAACGCGTTTAATTAGATTTATGTACGAGTAGTCGAAGCATCGTATTGTTTCGTTACATTAAAATCTGTGAAGGACCGTTTTCCTCTTGTCGATGAAAATCGATACCACGCGCCGGAGGACCAATCGAGATTTAAGTGGTTTTTTTTTTTTTTTTACGCGACACAGTGTATATACCCCACTTTAGAAAATATCTAGTGAATTGAGATCGCTTTGATCTCGGGTGTAACTTTGATCAAACGTTAATATTTAGTTCGTTGGAAAGCGCGAATGAAAAGACGCAATTTTATTCAATAAAAGACAACGCTTGCTTGCACGATGGTTGCCCGGTCGGCGTATTCATTCATTTTCAAACAGCGATATCTGATCAAAGAAAACGTTCTACCAAAGCAATCAGAACGTAAAATACGAGCGATTAAAGATAACGCAATGAAAATTATGACGTCATGTAATCAATGCAGCATTATATCGTTTCGAATCACAACATTTTACGATCTATCGTATATCACGCTTTTTTCTCGAATAAGCGCGTCTTTAATAAGTGCAAATCCTGACATTAACGTACGCGCGCTTCCTCCGCGATCGTGAGTTAGAGACGAGATCGTGATTAGCGCGCGATATCTAGCGGAACCGATATACGGGCGCTCACGGCTTTCCAATTTACTCGTAATTGCGGAGCTTTTTATTCAACGTTCTTCAATTCACGGCGCACGCACATACGATCGCCGATTTATCCTATGGTTATCCACCGTCCTTCGAATAAACGGACCGGCGGCGGCTCTCGGTCGAATGCTTCCCGAGTTTTTGCTCAGCCGTCGCTAATGAGATCGCACCACCCGCGGCCTTTCCTGTTTTTCCTCTTCGCCAGAGAACGAGATGCACGTATTCTACCTGTATGCGCGACTTCGGCATAAATCGTCATGATAGCGCGCGAGGAAGAGGGATGAAAAGCGAGAGGCATGGAGCGGTGGAGAGCCTGAAATTACACCACGCGGACACGCGCTTCTCTCTTTTTCTTTTCTTTTTTTTTGGCCGGCGCGCCGGCAATTACCGCTCGATGCCGTCTGCGAAATGTCGCCGTGTCGGAATTTCGTATGACAAATAAGATCGTAGACCGAGTTAGGACGCAATTGTGCGTGTGAAGATGGAGAATATCTGTCAAGTGAGTGTAGTAAGAGAGCGATATCTAGAAGAAAGCGAAAAAAAGCATGAATTGACGCGAATTAGTTTAGATCCGTTTGCTTTAATGTATTTAGTGCATTTTCGAAATATTTTATGATTGATGGATTGAACACATTTCTACGAGAAATATCGCTATTATTAATAAATTATATTTTATAAATTTTTAATAAGTATATAAATAATAAATTATAAGTTTATAATTGTATTAAATAAATAATTTAATAAATTTAATATAAATTATAAATAAGTCTATAAATTTAGTACGATAGTCATATTAAAAAAATATAAATAAAAAAGAGAGGGGAAGAGAGAGGGAGAGAGAAAGAGAGAGAAACATACTTATATATGTATAAAAATTAACATCAATTTTTAGAAAATCTGTATAAGCTATCTGAAAATCTGTATAAGCTATGGCTGGACTGTCGTAAGAATAAACATCGAATGTGACTTTTGTCAACCACTCCCTGATAGCCTCGGAAGTCGATAAAACGAAAGATTCTTCTCCGTTGCCGTCGTCCTTTGCGATTATCCTTCGCGGGCAGAGTCGCGTACAATATATTACTTTCTTTCGCGATATATTGCTCTATTGGGAGAACAAGCATCGAAATCGGGATACGTTGAAAATTATGTTTGTTCTACCAGTATATTGTCTCTGCCTCTTCAAACTTTCAGGTATCCCGTAATCCTTGCAGATACCGCCATTTCACATTTTCTATTGAAAATTGTTTTCGCTCGATACACACGAATCGTATGCTCGATCAACGCAAATATTGAGAGATTTCTAACCGCGTTGATGATTTCATTACGAAACAAAAACGTGACCGCTCAATAATCTCAATTATGAGATTCATCGAGGAGAATGTTATTGTCCTTAATTAAAGTCAAACGAAATCATTCTTACATGCTTGTTCACGTTAAAAAGTTGTACTTTTTCACGATCATTTTTACATGTAAAAATTAATTATTAGAAGATCTGTAATCTGAAGCAGAAGTTAACGTTAAAGCCTAAGTTAATATCTGAATAAATTTCGCAAGAAAATTCCGAAGAAATTTACGCGACCAAAGTTTTCATAATTCAATTACTATGCAGTACTTCGAGAATATAATTGTTAAAAATAATCGAAACTCCGCGAGCGAATAAACGCGATGAATAATGCATCGCTACGTTGAACAAACTCTATCCTTGATACTCGCGATACC
>OX424453.1:9168420-9188939 GCA_949152495.1 Lasius fuliginosus | reverse complement strand
CGAGTTCTTGGATTAATGGTGAAAGAATTATTCGACGGAGATGAAAACGTACTTTTTTTTTGTCAGCGGTACAGTCGACGGAAGTCCGTGAGATATTATTTTATGGTTCGCGAGAGGAAGACTCGCGCATTGCAACGGCGAAAAAAAAAATGAAAAAGACATCGTTAACGATAAATTACCTGCTGCTGCCTTTTTGAGTCTCAGCATCCTACTTTAAATGGCGTTTACGCGTCACTGTCCAAAATGTAAAACAACGATTTATCGCGTGATAACGCGCCCGTGCACAAAAACAGCGATGCATAGCTGCAGACGACGCGACAGCTGACACTATCGCGGTGCGACGAGGCAGAATCCTACGAGCGATCTAAAATTGCCACGTTGTGCGTCGCCGTGGATTCCGTTAATTTGTTACTGCCATCGTGATAATGCGTTTTACTGCGGGAGAAAAAATGACATTTTTTAAGAAAATGTCGCTAAAATATTCCTTGTAACACATTCTTATGCAAAAGACCGATCGAGAAATATGAATATAACACTTGTTATATAATATCCGTATAATTTTATATAAATAACGGTCCATGTTTTTGTAATTTGTGTATAAATATACAGATATACAGGGTGGACCAGTAACTCTGTCCACTTTGTATATAATACTCTATAATAATCCGCATTTGACATAAAAAGACTAATTGTCATTCCCTTCAAATTACGTTTTACTAAAAAAATTGTATTAAAGCTCTGCAACGCGTTAGTAAGATTTGAAATGATAAAACAATTTAAATGATTTAACGTGGACGGATAGAGTATATAGTTGAACTTAACTAGACGATCAATCCGGGTAGTTCCCTGTCGGTTGTACTAGGTTTCAATCAAATCGCATGTAGTCTTGTCTTATCTAGATTGGCAGTGCAATTATAAATATCAAGATGCAATGTCTCGGAATATAATTTCAAAGATATCGCCGCCAATAAGATTGTCCAGTTCTGGATTATATAGATAGTTACGAAGCTGCCAGCATAGATGTGAAATTACATGTCAATGTCCATGTCGGTTTGTATTAGCCTTTATGATTGACGACAGAGGCGGACTACTCGCGTACTATGATCAGTTACAGAATTCTACCATGCCACGAATTATCTGCTAAAGTTAATTTGCATAAGATCACAGCATTATCATTTAACTCGATAGCGTATGTGCGCGACGATAATATCTCGGTTTCTGAAATATAGTAACGTATTGTAATAACAAATCATATCTGTATCTCTATCTCTCTATTTCTCTCTCTTTTTCGTTTCCGGTCTCCAATATGAAACAGGATTGTAACGAATATTTTATAGAACAAATATGTCTGTTAGTATTGCAAAGTAAATTATGATCTGGCGTCGGGGGAGTGCTTCCCGTTCGTGTAAACGTGCGGTTTACATTCTTGAAGTTGTTTGCAACTCGGCAACACACTGTCACGCCGTGAAAAATATATCCCGAACTTTTTCCGTTGACGTAAGCGATGTTCGGTTTTCAGAAAACAGAACCTTGTCGGCTACTTGCCGAAGAAAACTTGTTAAGCTCTCACTCGACAAGCAGGAGATCGGTCGCGTAGCGCGCGGGAAATTATACTTTAATTACTTCGATTCCCGTGCGGAAAAAACTTGGCGTGTACGTAATGACTAAAACATCGGTCACACGATATAATTTCCGCACCTTTGGAAATATCAGCGCCTGTCGCTCACGCAATACGCTTAATTTGAGTTGCTATATTTCGCAAGCGCGCAAGCTCACCCACCAACCCACACACGCACACACATTATAATCATTATTACAGTATATTTTGACAAATACCACAGATGCAATACTTGCATGTCGTCTCACTATCGTGGAGACAGATTGAATGCGCCGTAGAGATGAGACAGAGGTCTCGGTTCATTCGTGAGGTTATTCGTCTTCTCTAATTAACTGCAAATTTACTTCCCTGCCCGAATGCGTGCTACAGAATACTAGGATATCGAAGAAAACTTGAATTGGGACAGTTATATTGCAGGAATATATACGTGCCCCCCCCCCCCCCGCCACCCTCATGCATATGCATGTTCGTATGCACATACATATATTTGCGCTCGTGTTTGATTTAAATTGGATCGTCTCTAAGACCGAAGGCATCTGCCAATTTGCCGAGTCCACAAACTATTTCGTCCTTGCACGAGTTACATGAGCTTTCTGCATATGAATTCTCGGATATCCGGTTAGTTTACAACAACAAAAGATATATGTCTGCTAAAAAAGTTCTTCATTCGCATTGCTCGTGTGCAAACAAAAATCATTTTGTATTACGTTTCTAAATTCGATTTTACAAAAAGCATTGGAAAATTTTAACGTCATCTTCTGATCAAAATAGAAAGCCAAGAAAGAAAGTTCATGTGTCTTTTATTTTTCGATCGTGAGAAGAAATTAGTGTAATTTTCCTGTATGTGATTTTCTTGATAACAGAACCATATGTATATTTAAATATAATGGACGGTGTGTTAGCTGCGTGACAAAAATATTTTATTACTCCGAGGCATGAAAACACGTTGCCGCACTAAGTTAGATTAATATCTTTTGATACTACCAATATTTCTATATCAATATAAAAATTATTTTTCACAGAATTTTTGCTGATGCTATGTTCTCAATTTATTATCTTCACGCGAAACAATGATAAACTGTGTGTATATATATATCTTTTTCTTGTTGTTTATTATCTGCGCTAGAATTTGTCGTGACTATAAATTCGATAAAAATTGACTTGCAATTATCTCGGCTGATTATTATCGAGAACAAGTGCATCAATTATCGTTATGTGTATTTCCTTAATTATTTCGATATTATCTCAAACTAGATCCTTGCTTCGCTTCTTTAACGAGATGCTTATCAACAATCTATTTTTTTCACTCTAAACAAGAATTTTCTGTCGCTGAAGATAAAAATAATTTATTTCTTCCATAACGTGACTCTATTATAAAGCAATTCCCGCAGGATAATTGTTAAATGCATTCGTTTATATTGATTTCACGTTTCTACTTTTTTGCATCGTTGCCGCGCGGAAAAAAGACGTCAAGGGAAATTGTCTACGACGCCCAAGTGCACGAGATTCCTTGCAGAAGATGCCCTACCATTAGCAACGACGTTGCACGCGACCACGCAATTTCAGAGTTGCGAACTGGCGGCTCTAATTGGCCTGCTTTGCTTTGCTTGATTACATACAAAGTAATTAAAAGTGTCACCATTCTACTTTATTTCGCGCCAAACGACTCACCTCATCTCGCGCCGCTCAATACTAACCGTTCCGTATTAAACCCGTTTACGCGATGTATTTTCCATTGAATAATCGTTACATTTGCATATTATCGCAAGTACTATTATGAAACTACGCGTATATCAAACGATTTATGGTAAATTCGGTAAAATAACGGTAATTCTACTAATTCTACTCACGTCGTTACGATTTTATTTTCGTCCAAAATGTCAAATTTTTAAAATTCATAATCCGAAAAAGTACAAGTGTTTTTCTATGAACATGTCGAATTTGAGGGAAAAAAGTTTGTAAAACTTTCGTCTGCAGCAGATGCCGCGCATAAAAACCTTGTATCAAGTATTATCCCGATTACGATGCTCGCGAACATTGCTCGCGCAAACGTTTTCCAGTAAATTTTTCAAACTTAAAATTAAAGAACAGTACTTCCAAAATCATCTTAAATTTAAAAAAATAAATAAATAAAAATTGTATTACACAAAAATATGGAAAGTACAAATATATTTATTAACATATGTAATTTTGATCGTTTAAAATATGAATTTGAAACGATTTGGAAGAAATAGAGAGATCTCTGCTAATTGTGAGACACGAAGTATTAAACGATTAATTTTTTTTTAATATCAGAATTGCTCGCTTCTTTTTCGCACTTACCTTGACAGCGGTCCACTGCTGATGATATAGTGCGTGTAGTAGAATATGCTGGCGACGGAGATAAGAAGTAGCGCCAGGACACAGCGCTTCACCGTCGCCTGCTTGACGACGTAGCGCGGACCAACGGCGCCTAGTAGAGGAACGCCAGCTTCGCTCGCGGTTATCCTCATCACCATCGTCTTACTCGACGACACGTCTCTGCGAATGCGACAACGCCTTGACGTGGATTATCGCAATGTGTCCGTCCTTGAGCGAGTCAGTGGACGTGTTTGCCTGCGGCGCGTAAACGCCGTTACGACGTTATTCAGTGGATCCGCCGACAAGAGACTCCGTAGCGGTTTCAGGAATCGTTGATAATTCCCGGCGAATGTCTCTTTCGTCTGTTCAACATCGAGCGTCTTCGTCGCCATGGACTCGCGTTTGCAGTCTTCCTTCGAGCATCAATGCGTAATATTGGACTCCGGGATGTTCCAGCGCGTATATTAATACGTATATTAATTTGTATTGATAACCATTCTCGCCTTGGAGAAGCGTCGTATAAATTAAAGTTTCCTCTAATTTATATGTATCTCATTGACGGTAGATATACGTATTCGAGTTCGAGAGAAATCAGCGGAATTAAGTTAAAATCCCAGCTCGGAGCTACTCTTCGTCTTCTACCTTTCGATCTCTCGATCAATGAAGTACACTTCGACGAGGTTAAGCAACAGCATCGGATCGAAGTCTCCCGACTCTCGATCCGTTGGTCAAGGTAAATCTACTTAGTCCGGCAAAGAAAACCCCTGACGAAGAAATTTCGAGACGATCGTACTCGAGACGAGAGAGAAACGGATTCAGAGTTCATTAGACGCGCTTAATCTCGCCGGTCCATCGCGCACGTCCCTAGGAAACAACGACGATCCTTCCTGCCCGAGAGCCTCGATCCAGGCGGTCGTGATCGGTCCCGGATCAAATCGCCTCGTCCGTCTATCGGGTAACATCGATGATGTCTCAGCATCGAGGATCCGTACGCCACTTGTTGCACTTTCGAGAGCGCGCTACGATCGTCATTTTGCAAGCAGCACGAGATCGCGCCGTCGATCGCGGCCGCCTTTAACCCATCTGGCCGGATTATCGTGGATCTTATGCTTTCCGAAATCTCAATGTCGAGCCGCGCGACGTCTCATCATCCTTGGGATCCTGGATCGCGCGTATTAAATAATCGCGACGCGTTCTCTCACGGGACGATCGTCGCAAAACGCGCGCCGTCTCATCGTCGACGATCCGGAATCCTGTCTTCGTGCAATTTCAGGGAACGAATGCGACACCGTTATTCGGTCTCTTCGTGCACAATTCGCTACGCGGAAGACAGGCAGACGGGCCGTGCTTGAAGCCTCACATCCGCGTGTTCTTACAAGTTTTCGCGGACCTTCCTATTCATTCGCCGGGATAGCTGCCGCCTGTTTCCGGTGTCGTTTCACGGCGAGCCGGTTCACGGTTCACGGCTCAACCATTTGTTATGGTGCACGACCGCCCCTAGACACCACCTTGGACCCTACGACGTACAAGCAAACCGACTTACTCGTAAATTTCGAGCGTTTCGTGTCTTCTGCCCGATCCTCTTCTCATTCCAGCTTCTAGTTACCCGCCGCTGGCTCCTTTCTCTATCTGTCAATTAGAAACGATGTACAGGCGCAATGCTCTCTCTTCCTACGCGAAACAATTTTCAAAGTTTATCTCTTTGCGTCGGCGACCCTTCTCGCGCAGCGTCGAGAAATATTACGAATCCCATGGTATCGCTCTGCAACAATCAGAATAAAGAGAGAATTAGACAATATAAAGGAAAATAAATATAACGCAGTGAGATATTATTGTTAGAAATACACGTATGTATACACACACACATACACACACACATATATGAGATTTTTCAGTCATCAATTAAAGTTTGAAATAATACCTATTTTATGTGAAAGATTTTATGGATCGGAAAATATCTCTTTTAAAGATTATTTTTTCAGCTACAATTATTCTAAAGTTAAAAATCAATATTGACAACAATCAATCGCTCGACAATGTAAAAGGGGATGATACGCGTGCGCAAGTCATCTCGGAACGATTAAACAACAGCGGTCAGACGATTACGGCGTCCAACAACTCCAATTAATCGACTGTACTACAGCCATAGAGCGATGCAGCTTTCTCCGCTGCCACTAACCTTCTCTCGAATAATTTTTTTCTCACCGGTTATACATCCGCCCTCAGCAAAAAGTCCATTAATCAGTCCTTCGAGCCTCCCCTAAGCGAGCGGCCCCGCGGCGATACAAACTTTCGTTTTATCTGTTGTATTCGCGCGAGTCTATTCATCGTCGGACTGAAGGTGGGAGAAACGAAAAATGTGATAAAAGGCGCCGGGGATAAATTGAAAATGAGACTGCAGAGCGGCAAGAAACGCGGAGAAACGTGGAAATGTATAGAATCGATGTCAAGGAGACCCTCCGGAAGAATATCACCCTCCGCGCAACCCGGTCCCACGTCTCTCCCCCCCTCTCACTCTCTCTCTCTCTCTCTCTCTTTCTTTTCCGTCTCTCCTAGAAGCTGACCCGACATTTCTCCCAAGGAAAATATTGATATTGTCCACACACAGAGCGCTCCGAGGAAAATGATTTCGAGGAATCAGCGGACAGAGCGGATACGGTAACCTCGGAAGAGACTTGCTCGCGAAGCACGGAGAATCCGCGCGGCGACATTGGCGCACAGAATTTAATTACACGGCCGGAATGACTGACACGCTAATGGATGGATGGGGGAACTCGTCGAACTTTGGCAATACCTTCCCCGCTTTTCTATTCCACCGTCCTCTCGATCGAAATCCTCCGTTCTTTGACTCGCTGACGTGTAATGATGAGATAGTTCGCTTGGAATGAAACTCGGCGCGAAACAAATGTTTGACGCGAACACAATGCACGAAAATTGAACAACGACGATTGTTATGCGTTCACCTGTTAGAGAGGAAAATAGAATAGAATACATATCGTTCCTTCAATGCCATACGTTATTTATCTGATAGTGTTTTTTTAACGCATAAATATCCATAAAATACCTATATTAAAAGCAATTAATACAAATAGTGTTATGAGAATTGCAAATTGAGAAATACGTTTTCTTGCTTGTATCGCTTCAGTATGAATATAGATGTTTAAAAATTCATAAGATAATATTTTTCTAAATCTCTCACATGGGTGATATTACAAAATATGTATAGTCGCTTTTTCCTATCTTCTTTAAGCAACGCATAAATATCCATAAAATATATTAAAAGCAACTAATATAAATAGTGTTATAAGAATTGCAAATTGAGAAACACGTACTTTTTTGCTTGTATCGTTTCATTATGAATATAGATGGTTAAAAATTCATAAGATGATATCGCTACCATAATGGCAGAAGGTCGTATGTAACATTTTTAATATACACCAATGTATTCGTATAATTTCGTTCTATAATGACAGAACGTCATATGTGTTATTTCAGAAGTAAGGCGAGTATTTTTATAAATATGAGCACATATTCCAAATTTTGAACATAACAAAACAGCATTAATATCTAAAATGCAAAAATATTACATACGACCTTCTGCTATAATGGTTGCGATATCTTTCTAAATCTTTCACATGGGTGATATTACAAAATACATATAGTTGCTTTCTCTCTCTCCTATATTCTTTAAGCAACCCCAAGGTTATTTATTTCGCTAAACAAAAGCAGTAAATAAAATTTATCGCTATGGCAACCCCGCTTTTATTCAGATATATGTGAAAACATCCCTACTAAGATCTCCCTAATTCCCTTTAGCACACATTCAACCCTGTAATATTTCCGGCCCTACACACCGAAGCAACTTTTTTCGCAAATTCCGCTCCACGTGGAGTCGATTCGTTTATAGCATAGAAATAATTCCTTCGAGGTTCCTTCCAGATCTACCCAGTGCCGGGTGCTTAATTCAAGAGACACGTTTTAGCTCCCCGGGAGAGTCGTTAGTCGAATGCATCACGTGCGCGGATTTAAAGGGAGAAGCCACGTAGGTGCACGAGGGCCGAGATTGCACAAGGAAACTACTCGATTGGCGCAAAATGATTACGGGAGCTTCCTTCTGATTATTCGTTCGAACGAAACCATCTTTCTTCCTCCGCCTCGCCAAAGAATCTTAGCTTTCCTTCGTTCTCCGGGTTTGCCCAGGCGAATCCAATTTCCTTTCGGCTATCTAGAATATTTCGCTACGTATATATGTGCATCTGATTTAAACTGAGCATATTTATAAGATTGCAACTTGACATTTTTAATCTAAAAAATGCATTCTGTGTAATCAATTTCAGTTTCTTTCTTCAATTCTATGTTTCTGGAGCGGAAAGTTTTGACGAGATTGCCATCAATAGTTGATGATACGTCTCTCAAGGCAGAGAAAGGTTTCTAAGCATCAATGCGGAATGAAATATCGATCTGTGGTATGCACTTTTAATATACACAAGTTTTAAGTTTTAAGTTAGAGTAAAAGTGTAATAAATGTTGAATAGGAAACGAATAAACTAGAACGGGGGAATAGTAAAAGATATGAGCAATCCCGTTTATGGATACTTTGTCACATGTCGGATGAAGAAATTCAGGAGCATTGATCTCGAAACGTCACACCTGTTTCTCGTAGCATGATTGGTACGTTTCTTTTTATTTCGTCGTGAAACAAAGGGCTGCGAAATCGGAGTTCCTCCCAAGAGAGTGTTTCATACATATAGGAATCTCCCAAGCGAGACATATTTTTTTGGAAGATAGGGCACACGTGAAACCTTAGAATTTATCACCTTCTTCTCGCAAAGAAATAAAATAAGAAGATAAGTGTGTTTTTTATTATAAAATTTTTCCACATACACACGTGTTTTTATATTAAATATATAATACAACAGCAAGGGGATATAATAGACACGTTTAAATTTTACCAAAGTTAGTGATGTGCTCTATCAAAAATTAAAAGCACATAATAAACAATAAATTTTTTCTGTCAGAAGAAATTTAATACCTACTATTTACCGCACACGCGATATTATCAATCCCAAAACTATTCTGAATTTATGAGGTGTTTCCTAATCTAAATGAGAAACTCTATGTAGTATCACGTATTAATGTGTGTAGACCAACTTCTATTATTCGATCGAGCAATCTCCGTAAGAATTTCGAGTGAAAGAGCAGTATTCAATGATCACACACATACGCATGCACATTAAGCTCGAATGTCTTGCTGCTTCATTGAGCGCTTCAAGTGTTAATAAAAGAATCGGCAATACACGTCGAATATCCACCGCGTTGCAACATCGCGAAATCACGCGAGTTTCGGCTTCATTTCCGAACGACTGACAGTCGAAAATTTCCGTTGGTTTGCTGATCCTTGAATTATAATCTATCGCACATATATGAAAAAAAAAGATATAACTTTCTTTTCTTTTCTTTTTTCGACGACCATATTCAGACGGCGGTGAACATGAAAAACAATGGTCGGAAATAACGCCTATTGCGCCCCCCGGCTAACCGGTCGGACGACGCGTGGTCTCTCGCTTTCCGGCGCAATTCGTTGCACGTATACGCACGACATACTCTCTTGCGTACACATGCGAGTGTCCGTGCATATATGTGCATTTTTTTGGTCAGGATAGAAGCGTGAAATTAAATCCGAGGAACGCGGCGACACACACACACACACACACACATACATATGTACATACATTCACAAGCCTACGCTGTTGCTCCAGTTGCACTATGATATCGCGATATGATAAAAATGCAGCCAGTCCGACATCTCTCTGTGGCTTTCGCCAGAAACAGAGGGTTCGCGTTCGTGCGCGCGCGAGAACGAAACTTTTGAAAAATATAATACGCACAAATCGTGCGCGAATCTATTTTTATGCGTGCTCGATCGGCAATCATATTCAATACGTGAATTAAAATCGCAAATTTTGTGCCGAAGTGATTTCCAACAACGTGTCGATAAAGCCTGATACGAGCGAAACATACATACATACGCTCGCGCTCGCGTGTGAAAACATGTATTATAACATTATGACATACATATGCATGTTATGCATGTTATGCACGTATTGTAATGAAATTAGATACACGCGCGAGATATGTAATCGATTAAATTGACACATTTTTTAAAATTGTGTTTTAAATCTAAGGTGCATTAGCGTGCTCGAACACGTAGAGTAGGCAGGGAAGACACTGGGAATGGCATGAGAGAGCGTGTCTTTGCTCGCGTAAAGAAAATCAAATATCCTGCTCGATAATTACAAGCCACGTGCTGTAAGAAATAAGCGCGTCGCGTAGACGGGCGAGGAAATTAGCTGAGAATTTGCATACTGCTCGTTCGCGAGCAACGTGATTATACGGAAAGGTTTCCAGTGTCAAGAAAATATCTGCACTTCATCGAGTTGCGCAAAAAAAGAACCACACATAATAAACCGAGAAAAAAAGCAAATATTTTCTGTATAATTAAAATTAAAAAAACAAAAAATTTATTTAAAAAAATAAATGTCATAAATTGAAAAAATGCCACATACATAATTTATTATTTATATATATAAATATTTCATAGTCATTTATATATATATTTATATATTTATATATAATTTAATACCCAAGCATTGCTATGTGTTTAATGTTCGCTAAATCGTTTCAAGACATCGAGAATGGTGCCACAAATCAGAGAATAAATGGTACAAAATTCTGCAAAATAATTAAGAGACTATTTCAGAAATAAAGATGCTAACTTAACTGGGCTGGGCTCGTAAGATTATTATGATGTCGAAGAGCATCGAAATGGCGCATTAACGGTTAAAATGAAATTCCAGCGTATACTGCAATGAGGGGATACCACCGCGGCTTGGCAGTGGTTTAAAAGCTGCGGATGAAGTACGACTTCAGCATATTACTCGACTTAAAAAGCAATTAACTAGCTGACGAGGAGGGCGGAAAATTTTTTCGTACGCTCATTACAATGCGCTTTTTATGATCGTTTTGTGTAAACCAATGCTTTTCACTATTCATATCTATTGCTCGCTCTCTCTCTCTCTCTCTCTCTCTCTCTCTCTCTCTCTCTCTCTCTCTCTCTCTCTCTCTCTCCTTCCAAATTCCTTATTTAAAATAAAATTAAAAAAAAAACGTGCCTAAAATCATGCGCCTAATAACATCTTTGCTTCCCGAAAATGTAATAACGTATAAGAAATTTAATACCTGCTGTTTTCCGTGTAGTTTCATGATTTGATTAAAAAAACGTTGAATATATAATTACAGAAATAATGAGGGGCGAAAAGCAGCGATAAAAGATAGTTTCGGAAGACGGAAAGCGATAATTATGCATATGTACTGTGATAAGGAAACATTTCTTCTATTTTTCGTGCAGTATTCTGGTAACATGCGATTACATGCTAATTGCTCGCTTAAATATTTATTATTCATTACAATTGAGAAGGTATGTGCAAATATCTCATTTGCATTCCCTGTTTTCTATTCCCATCAATTTTCTAAATCTAGATTACACCGAGCACAAGCGTTGATGGGTACACGATTGCTTATAAAATTGAGATTCAAATCATACATGAAAATGTATTTATCTAATAAAGAAACATATAGAGAATTCAATAAAATTAAGAGAATAAAAATTAAAATTTGTGTAACCACAAGAAAATCGAGATCTAACTGCAAAACTTAACTTAAAATAGATACATTTAGGTACTTAAAATAAATACATTTCATCACCCTATGCAACAAGTTACGCAATTCTTCGAACTAAGCGAGCGATTATCCCATTATTATCGCTCTGCAGCGTACCGCGGAGATAGTTTGCGAGTTTTACTGTAGCAATTTCGGCACATTTGCGGTCGCAGCAAAATTTCGTCGGCGTATTTTTATCCGTCGTGACCACAACCGGAGAGCGCCGATCTGTCGGCAGCGTTGCTGTCATTTCGACGCTATTACACATACAGCGATAGACGGACAGCAGATGCGCACGATCGGAGATAGATAGATGCACATGCATATCGGCGGCGCGGTAACGCCTCTTTACGACTGCCGTCCGTGTCACTCGATATTTAACGTATCGTCATAATTCGTCCTGTCGCTCGTTTCTGCTCACCGGTCTCGGAATTTTGCGCGAACGTGTGGCGCGTGAAAGAATGTAGAAGTGATGTGTGCCCTGCCACGCAATCCTCATCTTGCACGTGCTCGTTTCGAGATCAAACTCGCTTCGCAGTTAGCGCTTTAAGCCCAGGAGTAATAATAATAACAATAATAACTTCATTGAATGCAATAATATTACGTAAAACTAAATATTCTCTCCTTCTCTCTCTTTATTCATATATGCAGAGTGGACGGAGTAATGTAATAAAACCGAGAAGTAGATTTCTCATACAAAAATAAAATAATGTAAAATAAACTTTTTCTTGTCTTTAAAAAAATTAACTTTAGAATTTAGAAAATTAATAACATATGTACGTCTTTTAAAATTTGAACATCTAATAATCTTATACAATATACAATATATGGTTGAATTTATTTTTACAATGACTATTAATACAATAAATCTAAAAGTATTATACAAAATATTTCATTTAGTAAAACGATTTAAAATAATTTAAGTTACTGAGAAATAGGAGAGTTATGTATATAAAGTATCAAGATAAACTTAATTTTTTTTAATAGAGAGAAAGTTGTATCTTTTTATACTTTATTCAATTTTTAAAATCGATTTTCTCGAAAACAAAACCTCATATGCAGTTTATTCTACATTTTAAATTTTTGCACCAGAAATCACCTTTTTTCAAGTATACTATGTTATCCGAGTTATCCCTGTATAATAATAACCATTAGTAATAACCATAAGTAATAACCATTATTACTTAATATGTTTCGATTGTCGCAATCGGATTAATATTTTTGCTATCGCACACGTACAATTATTTTAAGTATGAAAATTGAAAAGTATAAAAATATAGAAAAAATATGGAATATGTTATCATGATTCTCCAATTCCAGCAAAAGTAAATGACTTATTTTTGCGTTAAAATTTTAGAAGAGAGTAAGTATGATGTATCGTGTTTTGAACTGCAACGTTGATCATTAATTAGCGATGCTGCAAGCTCTTTGGCGTTATACGTCGTAGCAAGACATTCTCCAACGAGTGCGTGACATAAAGCGTGGATAATGAATGCGTTTCATTTACGAGTCGTTTGAAATTATAATTAAAATTTTCTGGAAAATAACACGAGGAACGATACGATATTGCTTAAACGTTACCCGGATAAAATTTTACACAGTCAAGAAAAGCCAAATAAGCCGAGAAAGATAGCAGGAGACTGGATCTAAACATCATTATAATCTTATATGTATATGAGATTGTTAATTGATATTGCAATGTTCGCGCACGATAAGGTCCAAAAATTATAATGAAATGTGGATGAAAAATGTTTTGCATGAAAGCATGTAAAACATGTACGTGTTATTCCTCGTTGTGCGGGTGTATATCTTTATGTAGGGTTGTGCGCGCGTCTTTGTTGGATTATTGCTCACTCGTCCCTCGTTTACTTTTCGAGTGCTTCTCTCGGCGAGTACCATGCGTCTAATTACGACTCTGTATTCGCTTATGGAAGTACTTGTGCAAACACGGAAGAGACGTTCGTATACACACAGAAACGGGTTATCGACGTAGTTATTAAATTTAGCAGAACTACAATATTTACATAACGATTAATATTACTGATTAATATTATACGTGGATTAGAGAGAGAGAGAGAGTAATATATAAAGCAACTCTTTCCCTGCGTTTGATGATGAACGATCCTATTAGCTCATGTAATTACGTCCCGACTGTGATTAGAGAACACTATAATATTTGCTATTTGCTGGATGTTAATTTGCAATTTCCATATCAATACTAACCAATTTATATTCTCTAAAATTTCTTTTTCAAGAATCCCTAGATTTAATTTGATTCATTATCTGTAGTTAATTAACATCGTAAGTATCACAAGTATGATATTTCCGGCGTAAATGCATGAGTTGACGTATTTTTTAATTTAATATTTCAATCTCATATTATGCATGTAAGTATAAAATAAATGGCAAGTAATAAAATCCAATGTAACGCAAATTATATATTGAAATATAACTCAGTCGTGATCTAACAGGAAATAGCTTCAAAAATCTAAACTGAGCACTTCCATAGCAAGCACTACGATTACCATGAGTATTATACGAAAGTTTAATGATATAAAATCGTCACAAAACAATTAATGAGAATACTTTGCCTTTTAAACACACACACACACACAATATATTATCACAAAAGATTTCTAACATTTGCGACAGCAAATATTGTCATCCGATGAGTTCCGGGACGACCTCTTGTTCGCATCTCTTGCAATTAATGGTCGGTAAAGTACATTTTAATAGAGCCCACTCAAGCGTACGGTTCGTACAGTACGCGTTAATTATGGTTGTAACCTGAAATTGCGATCATATCGACGTGCCAGTAACGCTGTTAACTTCCCATGGTGCAGTGTAGTTGTACGTTGTACGTGTTAATTCGGTGTTAACATCTGTCGTATGTACCGACTTGTAGGAGCTAGAACGCTAGCTACGATATTTGCACTAATGATGGCACCGTAAAACGGTATTGCGCGCTGCGCTGGATGTACTAACGATTTATGGTAATTAAATTCACGTATGTTTGCACGCGTGCTCAGAGACAAGATGAAGTTGTGCCACACAGCTGTTCTGTAACTAACATTTTATATCGCGATATTACGCGTTATATCACAAGGCATTAACTCTTATCGTATAACAGAAAAACAAAAGAACACGTATATTCATAAGCGGTAGTAATTTATGCGCGCGTGACAGAATTGCTTACCAGATTGTCAACAATAACGAGCGATTCGAATTTAATCAACTCAATTCGGTCGAGTCTATTGAAATATTCGAGGTTGTGTATAAACGCCTGCTGTCAGGGGTAAATGCGTTTCAAGCTTATTTAATATATATTGTATATAACAATTTAATAGACAGTCGCGTTGATTGGTATAAAGTAATAAATTTGCACATTAATACCTACTACGTAATCGTTTGTGGTTTCGAAAATAATGTTTATTCGAAGCCAAAGAGTGTACTGACACTAATATATATAGCATTCAATGTGAGTGTGTATATGTGTATGTGTTCCTACTGTAATTAAATATTATTGTTAAATGTCTTGAGAAATTGGGGGAACAGATTTTCTCTTTTTAAAAATACGTGTAATAGTACTCGCGAGAAGAAAATTCAGCCGAATAGCGGTACATATATAGCGGTATATACAATATATATATACATATAAATATAGGGGCATTTTCAGTTTCCATTGCGTCGGATATTATTCTTAAATTTCTTGAGGAATTGACAGTATAGATTCTCTCTTTGTGAAAATATAATGGGACTGGAGAAAAGAGAATTCAATTTCGGCTGAGAGCGATAAATTTCGTCCCGCTGGCGATTTCGTTACGTGTATGACGTAGAAAGGGACTGCGAAATTCACACCTCTCCAACGTCAAAGCCGCGCCTCTCGGCATCGAGAAATGCATTTCTTAAAAGGCCTATTGAGTTTCGCTTCGCGCGGAGATCTTAGAAACCTTTCCCCCCGGAGATTGTAGAGCGAACTTCAATTCTCAAATGATGTACGGTTTCCCCCTGTTTATTATCCCAAGTTCGCCCCACTTGTCCCCCTCCCCATTCACCCCCGCATCATCACCACTATGATGTGCACTCTACAGCCACCTCCAGGATTACCGCCGCCGCCGCCGACAACCATCACCAGCGCATCTTCGACTCCCGTTCCCGCTACAACACGACGTACTCTTTTTTTCGTTTTGCCCTAAGGCATTCCGGAGTTCACCTTGTACACCTCCGCTTCGTTCTCGAACTTCCGCGACGCGGATTTACGGTCCCTCGTCCGCGACGTCGTCGCTTAAAGCATCGTGGCTGTCGTTGTCATCGTTGTCGTCGTCGTCTTTACCCGCAGGGTATTTTACTTTTGCGCATTAAACCGTTGTGTATGTGCAAGAGAAAAAAGGATAGCATAAAAAAAATTTGCACGAGCAACTAAAATAAATCTGACCTTTTTGGTCTTGTAGTCTTATCAACGCTCTTACGCAATCGCCCGATTTTTACAATTTTGTAAAAATTATATTATTGTTCGTCTTATAAGATGCGAACAATACATGTGTGGTAAGCATATTTGATAAGTTCTTCTAAAGGTTCAACTGGAGCGTAATAACCAACTACAAAGAATTTAAGACTATATTTAAATTTATAACTAGAGAAGCAGTTTAAATCTCGAGTATATAAGTGGAAGTATATGCATAAGGTATTAACAGCTTAACATACATAAATATAACGTGACTACACACATACTCTCTCCATGATTTAAATTTAAAGCTTCAAAGGAAATCAAAGTGAGGAGGAAGGGAGTATAATTTTTATCAGAAAATAGCACTTTTTCAGAATCAATAATGCGTTACAATTTTTACACGTACCTCCCAGGTTTATTTCAATCCCTGCTATTGTTATCAACAGGACTATCGTCGCCAAACACGTTGCATACTGATAATGTCGTATTTGCATTATACTAGATTGAAGTAACACAACGCACTGCGCGATTACGATGGAATAACGCGTACATTATTATCATATGTAATAGCTACAATAATACGTAATAATCATGCCATATCATAATTAGGTGTCGTATATACCGCAGCAATGTATCATCATTATCATATCGTAACACAAATGTATTAACGATGTGACTAATTTCGATAGACAGATTGAAAAATCTAAAGATTTCATCAAACTTTATTTAAACAGAGTAACTGTGATATTAATATATATATGCTCTCTAATGCGCAATGTGCTGTTGTTCTAATATGACACCATCTTTTAAGGCCAACTTAGTAGCTTGTGTAACAATTATAAAGTTATTTAAATTTCATAACATATATCTCGTGTATGTAATAATAAGCATCATGCCTTTGTATGCTAGTCTCCGTTTAAATTTACACATAACATTGATATTTTATAGCCTTCTTGCAACCACGCTATATATGTACGCTTAATATGTACAACAACAATTGTACAAGTTGTAATAACCGATAGTCACGATGTCGCAACTTCTACGAAAAATACGGTAACATTTTGAAACAATCTCGACACGATATCGTCGCAAAAAAATTGTTTAATCCAAATAAGCTTCAAGAAAAGAGATAAAATATATACCCGAATTTTTGATCATCGAATTTTCGTCTCAAGCTCTTTTCACTCTCTACTCTCGTAAATCAAAGCTCGAGCGCTCGAAAATGTCGAAAATACTGACGCACGTCGTTCAATCATACATTCCTTTTGTTATAATTTTTGCCGCGTTGTATTAGAAAGTCATTAAACTGACTCTACATAAGGTATCTAAATGTCGCTGTAATACGAACCTAAGTTCTTTCCCGACGTGCATACGTTCATGTGCGATCGTACAGGAGCATGATCGATTTTTGCCAAAGGTACCCTATCATAGATCGATGACTTCAGGAACTTTTTATCGTTCATCGTGTCTTAAAAGCGACAGGTCCACGCATCCCGAGAAAAGATTTCGATAATTTCTCAAAATTATTCTGCTATCGCGAGTTAAAGCCATTCCATTAAGTGGACTGTCCTTTATTGGATCGTTTATTCGCATTACCGGCTGATAACGCGATGAGGTATGTGACGATTTATGTATGTTATCTCCGGAAATAATCGCGTTTCTTCGGTTAAATCGCTAGAACCATCGATTTTACAGCATAATGTTCACTATCGCAGCAAGTACATATACCTACATGTTTGAAATGCAAATTTTCGGAGCTTTAACGTTATTTGAAAAGTTTAACCCGTTGAAGTAAAAAATATCACATAGTAAGAACATATTAATCACACATTGGCAAATTATATTTAAGAACCAAAAAAAATTTAAGTTTTCTTAATAATGGTAGAAAATAATCTTGAAAACTGATCTTGCCGTCTGAAAAAGAGATGAGAACATTTTAATAAAGCCTCCGTATTTCGTATATCGCAAACCGTATAGCTGCAATATTTCAGTGAGATTTTCTACATTCATCTCGCGATCGTAGTTTTAATAAATGTATGCCGCATTTTTTTTAAAGTTATATTGATGATACGCAGAATACTAGAGGCGTGTTTCGGCGCACGGTAAATCGACCTCGCATTCTTTATTGCGATAATATCGCTGTCGTAATGCGTGACTAATTGTAAGTGTAGAGAGAAAGTTTGTAAATGTAGAGCAGTCGAGAGATTTGGTACTGTATTATAATATATAATAATATGCATGGGAAAACGGCTGCACCTTCGGGGATTTCTAAAATGATCTGTGCTTACATCACTCGGAATAAGATAATGTAATGTTTGTTCCACCACATTACACTTTTAGATTAGTATTTCAATAAATCAATCAGAATATAATTATGAAAATTATGATCGATTACATTACGTTACTTCTATATAATCGTTTAGATCCTGGTGGATATCATGGTAACTTTATATAACATCAATATTCTAAATCTAGAGATCTGATATTATATAATTTTAGATCATAGTAAAGAAGGAAAAATACCATGGGACAACTGTAGTAAATTTTCAAAAAAGAAAGCTAATAGTTATAAAAGAAAGAAAATATTTGTAAAATTAAAATTCTCTGCATTATCAAATGCAACGCGAAATTGCTCTAATAAAAAACCAACATTGTGCGGAGTTAATATTATTTGAACATGTCGCACTTATTTTCCGCAATAACCCGTTTATTTGACTGTGTGTCAGGATTATTTCGAGCTACTTTATCAACGATGCATATTTAAGATTAATTTATGAATTAATTTTATTTTAACTTCGCTATATTCGTTGCACAAAATAATTTTATATCCCATAGGATAATTATACCAGAAAAGTACATGTCAATTAACAATTAATTCGGTATCTTGAGAAATAAACGATGATGATAGCGGCGATCAGATGGTTTAATGCTATCCGAATATTAATGCAGAAATGGATTTCGCCTTTCCACACTGCGATCCGAATGATTATAAAATAATAAAATAATTAAAACTTAACTGACATGGAACACAAACGTAACATTCAAAATAAAAGCTCGTATAACTGCTTGGATAACAAGAACATGATTACTTTCGATTCGATTTAAAACAAAAGCGATAATTATGGGATCGTATATCTCGTTAGTATCTTTACTAGTCAGTGTGCAGGTCATTTTGATTAGCGTTATTAAATAGCTGGCATCCCGATTCGAGATTCATTTAATTTCTATTAAACGGGTAAATATTGTTTTCGGTGTTTTCCGCACTGAGCTTTGAAAAATATAAACGGGAGCGGGAATGGAAGTAACGATTCAAATAAAATCCAATTAGATGGATCGCACGAAAATTCATTTACTAGGTCGTAATTACAATCGATGCAACGTGAAACATAGTATCGTGAATATCTCTGCAAGTGTTTACGTGAAATAAAGCTCTAAATTCATTAACCTCGTTAAGTTCTTAGTATAAATCGCATTAAAGACGCTCATCCCGTGAATTCCATTTAAAACGTTGTTATCCTCGAGTCAAATTTTCAACCAGAAATGTCCAATAACTATCCGACTGTTAATGAACGTTATCTTTAATGAACGAGATTTTTCTACGAGATTTTATACGCGAATGGAATGATCAATAGGAAATATCGCGAATACGAGATATTATCGGTTTATATCAAGAGATTTATACGTATAAGTTTTTTCATCTTCCCAATCCGATATTCACGCTTCCCGTGAACAACTAGCAAAAAGATCATATGTATATATATTAGAATCTCTCATATTGTTATTACAGACACTTACTCTCTCGAAATATTGATTCGCAATAATTTCTATAAACGGTTTATCATTTCTAGATTGATCGCAATACTTTTTTTCGTTGTGTGGCGTGCAAAGAAATTTTTGTTCTAAATGAAACTTTTTTGAATGAAATGCCGTTTTATTGAAAATACGCGTGTGTGTATGCTCGAAAGCCTTGAATCATGAAACTACAACAAAAGCTGCATCTCCTATTATTTCCTGTTTTGTAGAAGCGCGTTGTACCGGTTGTTCGGACTCTTTTCATTCTCGTAACTTCCAATGTTCTGCGACATGATGCGGCCTTGATACGAACAATGTTTATTGTTCGCTAACTTTTCAATTCCTCCACTAGTGTGATAAACTCAAATCAAATCTAAACGAAACGTTGTAATAAGTGCATTCCATTTGAATAAACTTATACGATTTTAATAATAGTCATTAAATGAAAATAAAAGGAAAACTATGTCATAAAGAAAAAGAAAAAGCATACATATAATACAGAAAACAAATTTTTAAAAAATTGAGTAATATGATCGCACAAGCGACTATTATTTTCAGTTTATGTTCTGATAGTAATTTTTATGAATAAGTTAAAAAAAGAGG
>OX424453.1:9063547-9168220 GCA_949152495.1 Lasius fuliginosus | reverse complement strand
GCGACACACACACACACACACACACATACATATGTACATACATTCACAAGCCTACGCTGTTGCTCCAGTTGCACTATGATATCGCGATATGATAAAAATGCAGCCAGTCCGACATCTCTCTGTGGCTTTCGCCAGAAACAGAGGGTTCGCGTTCGTGCGCGCGCGAGAACGAAACTTTTGAAAAATATAATACGCACAAATCGTGCGCGAATCTATTTTTATGCGTGCTCGATCGGCAATCATATTCAATACGTGAATTAAAATCGCAAATTTTGTGCCGAAGTGATTTCCAACAACGTGTCGATAAAGCCTGATACGAGCGAAACATACATACATACGCTCGCGCTCGCGTGTGAAAACATGTATTATAACATTATGACATACATATGCATGTTATGCATGTTATGCACGTATTGTAATGAAATTAGATACACGCGCGAGATATGTAATCGATTAAATTGACACATTTTTTAAAATTGTGTTTTAAATCTAAGGTGCATTAGCGTGCTCGAACACGTAGAGTAGGCAGGGAAGACACTGGGAATGGCATGAGAGAGCGTGTCTTTGCTCGCGTAAAGAAAATCAAATATCCTGCTCGATAATTACAAGCCACGTGCTGTAAGAAATAAGCGCGTCGCGTAGACGGGCGAGGAAATTAGCTGAGAATTTGCATACTGCTCGTTCGCGAGCAACGTGATTATACGGAAAGGTTTCCAGTGTCAAGAAAATATCTGCACTTCATCGAGTTGCGCAAAAAAAGAACCACACATAATAAACCGAGAAAAAAAGCAAATATTTTCTGTATAATTAAAATTAAAAAAACAAAAAATTTATTTAAAAAAATAAATGTCATAAATTGAAAAAATGCCACATACATAATTTATTATTTATATATATAAATATTTCATAGTCATTTATATATATATTTATATATTTATATATAATTTAATACCCAAGCATTGCTATGTGTTTAATGTTCGCTAAATCGTTTCAAGACATCGAGAATGGTGCCACAAATCAGAGAATAAATGGTACAAAATTCTGCAAAATAATTAAGAGACTATTTCAGAAATAAAGATGCTAACTTAACTGGGCTGGGCTCGTAAGATTATTATGATGTCGAAGAGCATCGAAATGGCGCATTAACGGTTAAAATGAAATTCCAGCGTATACTGCAATGAGGGGATACCACCGCGGCTTGGCAGTGGTTTAAAAGCTGCGGATGAAGTACGACTTCAGCATATTACTCGACTTAAAAAGCAATTAACTAGCTGACGAGGAGGGCGGAAAATTTTTTCGTACGCTCATTACAATGCGCTTTTTATGATCGTTTTGTGTAAACCAATGCTTTTCACTATTCATATCTATTGCTCGCTCTCTCTCTCTCTCTCTCTCTCTCTCTCTCTCTCTCTCTCTCTCTCTCTCTCTCTCTCTCTCCTTCCAAATTCCTTATTTAAAATAAAATTAAAAAAAAAACGTGCCTAAAATCATGCGCCTAATAACATCTTTGCTTCCCGAAAATGTAATAACGTATAAGAAATTTAATACCTGCTGTTTTCCGTGTAGTTTCATGATTTGATTAAAAAAACGTTGAATATATAATTACAGAAATAATGAGGGGCGAAAAGCAGCGATAAAAGATAGTTTCGGAAGACGGAAAGCGATAATTATGCATATGTACTGTGATAAGGAAACATTTCTTCTATTTTTCGTGCAGTATTCTGGTAACATGCGATTACATGCTAATTGCTCGCTTAAATATTTATTATTCATTACAATTGAGAAGGTATGTGCAAATATCTCATTTGCATTCCCTGTTTTCTATTCCCATCAATTTTCTAAATCTAGATTACACCGAGCACAAGCGTTGATGGGTACACGATTGCTTATAAAATTGAGATTCAAATCATACATGAAAATGTATTTATCTAATAAAGAAACATATAGAGAATTCAATAAAATTAAGAGAATAAAAATTAAAATTTGTGTAACCACAAGAAAATCGAGATCTAACTGCAAAACTTAACTTAAAATAGATACATTTAGGTACTTAAAATAAATACATTTCATCACCCTATGCAACAAGTTACGCAATTCTTCGAACTAAGCGAGCGATTATCCCATTATTATCGCTCTGCAGCGTACCGCGGAGATAGTTTGCGAGTTTTACTGTAGCAATTTCGGCACATTTGCGGTCGCAGCAAAATTTCGTCGGCGTATTTTTATCCGTCGTGACCACAACCGGAGAGCGCCGATCTGTCGGCAGCGTTGCTGTCATTTCGACGCTATTACACATACAGCGATAGACGGACAGCAGATGCGCACGATCGGAGATAGATAGATGCACATGCATATCGGCGGCGCGGTAACGCCTCTTTACGACTGCCGTCCGTGTCACTCGATATTTAACGTATCGTCATAATTCGTCCTGTCGCTCGTTTCTGCTCACCGGTCTCGGAATTTTGCGCGAACGTGTGGCGCGTGAAAGAATGTAGAAGTGATGTGTGCCCTGCCACGCAATCCTCATCTTGCACGTGCTCGTTTCGAGATCAAACTCGCTTCGCAGTTAGCGCTTTAAGCCCAGGAGTAATAATAATAACAATAATAACTTCATTGAATGCAATAATATTACGTAAAACTAAATATTCTCTCCTTCTCTCTCTTTATTCATATATGCAGAGTGGACGGAGTAATGTAATAAAACCGAGAAGTAGATTTCTCATACAAAAATAAAATAATGTAAAATAAACTTTTTCTTGTCTTTAAAAAAATTAACTTTAGAATTTAGAAAATTAATAACATATGTACGTCTTTTAAAATTTGAACATCTAATAATCTTATACAATATACAATATATGGTTGAATTTATTTTTACAATGACTATTAATACAATAAATCTAAAAGTATTATACAAAATATTTCATTTAGTAAAACGATTTAAAATAATTTAAGTTACTGAGAAATAGGAGAGTTATGTATATAAAGTATCAAGATAAACTTAATTTTTTTTAATAGAGAGAAAGTTGTATCTTTTTATACTTTATTCAATTTTTAAAATCGATTTTCTCGAAAACAAAACCTCATATGCAGTTTATTCTACATTTTAAATTTTTGCACCAGAAATCACCTTTTTTCAAGTATACTATGTTATCCGAGTTATCCCTGTATAATAATAACCATTAGTAATAACCATAAGTAATAACCATTATTACTTAATATGTTTCGATTGTCGCAATCGGATTAATATTTTTGCTATCGCACACGTACAATTATTTTAAGTATGAAAATTGAAAAGTATAAAAATATAGAAAAAATATGGAATATGTTATCATGATTCTCCAATTCCAGCAAAAGTAAATGACTTATTTTTGCGTTAAAATTTTAGAAGAGAGTAAGTATGATGTATCGTGTTTTGAACTGCAACGTTGATCATTAATTAGCGATGCTGCAAGCTCTTTGGCGTTATACGTCGTAGCAAGACATTCTCCAACGAGTGCGTGACATAAAGCGTGGATAATGAATGCGTTTCATTTACGAGTCGTTTGAAATTATAATTAAAATTTTCTGGAAAATAACACGAGGAACGATACGATATTGCTTAAACGTTACCCGGATAAAATTTTACACAGTCAAGAAAAGCCAAATAAGCCGAGAAAGATAGCAGGAGACTGGATCTAAACATCATTATAATCTTATATGTATATGAGATTGTTAATTGATATTGCAATGTTCGCGCACGATAAGGTCCAAAAATTATAATGAAATGTGGATGAAAAATGTTTTGCATGAAAGCATGTAAAACATGTACGTGTTATTCCTCGTTGTGCGGGTGTATATCTTTATGTAGGGTTGTGCGCGCGTCTTTGTTGGATTATTGCTCACTCGTCCCTCGTTTACTTTTCGAGTGCTTCTCTCGGCGAGTACCATGCGTCTAATTACGACTCTGTATTCGCTTATGGAAGTACTTGTGCAAACACGGAAGAGACGTTCGTATACACACAGAAACGGGTTATCGACGTAGTTATTAAATTTAGCAGAACTACAATATTTACATAACGATTAATATTACTGATTAATATTATACGTGGATTAGAGAGAGAGAGAGAGTAATATATAAAGCAACTCTTTCCCTGCGTTTGATGATGAACGATCCTATTAGCTCATGTAATTACGTCCCGACTGTGATTAGAGAACACTATAATATTTGCTATTTGCTGGATGTTAATTTGCAATTTCCATATCAATACTAACCAATTTATATTCTCTAAAATTTCTTTTTCAAGAATCCCTAGATTTAATTTGATTCATTATCTGTAGTTAATTAACATCGTAAGTATCACAAGTATGATATTTCCGGCGTAAATGCATGAGTTGACGTATTTTTTAATTTAATATTTCAATCTCATATTATGCATGTAAGTATAAAATAAATGGCAAGTAATAAAATCCAATGTAACGCAAATTATATATTGAAATATAACTCAGTCGTGATCTAACAGGAAATAGCTTCAAAAATCTAAACTGAGCACTTCCATAGCAAGCACTACGATTACCATGAGTATTATACGAAAGTTTAATGATATAAAATCGTCACAAAACAATTAATGAGAATACTTTGCCTTTTAAACACACACACACACACAATATATTATCACAAAAGATTTCTAACATTTGCGACAGCAAATATTGTCATCCGATGAGTTCCGGGACGACCTCTTGTTCGCATCTCTTGCAATTAATGGTCGGTAAAGTACATTTTAATAGAGCCCACTCAAGCGTACGGTTCGTACAGTACGCGTTAATTATGGTTGTAACCTGAAATTGCGATCATATCGACGTGCCAGTAACGCTGTTAACTTCCCATGGTGCAGTGTAGTTGTACGTTGTACGTGTTAATTCGGTGTTAACATCTGTCGTATGTACCGACTTGTAGGAGCTAGAACGCTAGCTACGATATTTGCACTAATGATGGCACCGTAAAACGGTATTGCGCGCTGCGCTGGATGTACTAACGATTTATGGTAATTAAATTCACGTATGTTTGCACGCGTGCTCAGAGACAAGATGAAGTTGTGCCACACAGCTGTTCTGTAACTAACATTTTATATCGCGATATTACGCGTTATATCACAAGGCATTAACTCTTATCGTATAACAGAAAAACAAAAGAACACGTATATTCATAAGCGGTAGTAATTTATGCGCGCGTGACAGAATTGCTTACCAGATTGTCAACAATAACGAGCGATTCGAATTTAATCAACTCAATTCGGTCGAGTCTATTGAAATATTCGAGGTTGTGTATAAACGCCTGCTGTCAGGGGTAAATGCGTTTCAAGCTTATTTAATATATATTGTATATAACAATTTAATAGACAGTCGCGTTGATTGGTATAAAGTAATAAATTTGCACATTAATACCTACTACGTAATCGTTTGTGGTTTCGAAAATAATGTTTATTCGAAGCCAAAGAGTGTACTGACACTAATATATATAGCATTCAATGTGAGTGTGTATATGTGTATGTGTTCCTACTGTAATTAAATATTATTGTTAAATGTCTTGAGAAATTGGGGGAACAGATTTTCTCTTTTTAAAAATACGTGTAATAGTACTCGCGAGAAGAAAATTCAGCCGAATAGCGGTACATATATAGCGGTATATACAATATATATATACATATAAATATAGGGGCATTTTCAGTTTCCATTGCGTCGGATATTATTCTTAAATTTCTTGAGGAATTGACAGTATAGATTCTCTCTTTGTGAAAATATAATGGGACTGGAGAAAAGAGAATTCAATTTCGGCTGAGAGCGATAAATTTCGTCCCGCTGGCGATTTCGTTACGTGTATGACGTAGAAAGGGACTGCGAAATTCACACCTCTCCAACGTCAAAGCCGCGCCTCTCGGCATCGAGAAATGCATTTCTTAAAAGGCCTATTGAGTTTCGCTTCGCGCGGAGATCTTAGAAACCTTTCCCCCCGGAGATTGTAGAGCGAACTTCAATTCTCAAATGATGTACGGTTTCCCCCTGTTTATTATCCCAAGTTCGCCCCACTTGTCCCCCTCCCCATTCACCCCCGCATCATCACCACTATGATGTGCACTCTACAGCCACCTCCAGGATTACCGCCGCCGCCGCCGACAACCATCACCAGCGCATCTTCGACTCCCGTTCCCGCTACAACACGACGTACTCTTTTTTTCGTTTTGCCCTAAGGCATTCCGGAGTTCACCTTGTACACCTCCGCTTCGTTCTCGAACTTCCGCGACGCGGATTTACGGTCCCTCGTCCGCGACGTCGTCGCTTAAAGCATCGTGGCTGTCGTTGTCATCGTTGTCGTCGTCGTCTTTACCCGCAGGGTATTTTACTTTTGCGCATTAAACCGTTGTGTATGTGCAAGAGAAAAAAGGATAGCATAAAAAAAATTTGCACGAGCAACTAAAATAAATCTGACCTTTTTGGTCTTGTAGTCTTATCAACGCTCTTACGCAATCGCCCGATTTTTACAATTTTGTAAAAATTATATTATTGTTCGTCTTATAAGATGCGAACAATACATGTGTGGTAAGCATATTTGATAAGTTCTTCTAAAGGTTCAACTGGAGCGTAATAACCAACTACAAAGAATTTAAGACTATATTTAAATTTATAACTAGAGAAGCAGTTTAAATCTCGAGTATATAAGTGGAAGTATATGCATAAGGTATTAACAGCTTAACATACATAAATATAACGTGACTACACACATACTCTCTCCATGATTTAAATTTAAAGCTTCAAAGGAAATCAAAGTGAGGAGGAAGGGAGTATAATTTTTATCAGAAAATAGCACTTTTTCAGAATCAATAATGCGTTACAATTTTTACACGTACCTCCCAGGTTTATTTCAATCCCTGCTATTGTTATCAACAGGACTATCGTCGCCAAACACGTTGCATACTGATAATGTCGTATTTGCATTATACTAGATTGAAGTAACACAACGCACTGCGCGATTACGATGGAATAACGCGTACATTATTATCATATGTAATAGCTACAATAATACGTAATAATCATGCCATATCATAATTAGGTGTCGTATATACCGCAGCAATGTATCATCATTATCATATCGTAACACAAATGTATTAACGATGTGACTAATTTCGATAGACAGATTGAAAAATCTAAAGATTTCATCAAACTTTATTTAAACAGAGTAACTGTGATATTAATATATATATGCTCTCTAATGCGCAATGTGCTGTTGTTCTAATATGACACCATCTTTTAAGGCCAACTTAGTAGCTTGTGTAACAATTATAAAGTTATTTAAATTTCATAACATATATCTCGTGTATGTAATAATAAGCATCATGCCTTTGTATGCTAGTCTCCGTTTAAATTTACACATAACATTGATATTTTATAGCCTTCTTGCAACCACGCTATATATGTACGCTTAATATGTACAACAACAATTGTACAAGTTGTAATAACCGATAGTCACGATGTCGCAACTTCTACGAAAAATACGGTAACATTTTGAAACAATCTCGACACGATATCGTCGCAAAAAAATTGTTTAATCCAAATAAGCTTCAAGAAAAGAGATAAAATATATACCCGAATTTTTGATCATCGAATTTTCGTCTCAAGCTCTTTTCACTCTCTACTCTCGTAAATCAAAGCTCGAGCGCTCGAAAATGTCGAAAATACTGACGCACGTCGTTCAATCATACATTCCTTTTGTTATAATTTTTGCCGCGTTGTATTAGAAAGTCATTAAACTGACTCTACATAAGGTATCTAAATGTCGCTGTAATACGAACCTAAGTTCTTTCCCGACGTGCATACGTTCATGTGCGATCGTACAGGAGCATGATCGATTTTTGCCAAAGGTACCCTATCATAGATCGATGACTTCAGGAACTTTTTATCGTTCATCGTGTCTTAAAAGCGACAGGTCCACGCATCCCGAGAAAAGATTTCGATAATTTCTCAAAATTATTCTGCTATCGCGAGTTAAAGCCATTCCATTAAGTGGACTGTCCTTTATTGGATCGTTTATTCGCATTACCGGCTGATAACGCGATGAGGTATGTGACGATTTATGTATGTTATCTCCGGAAATAATCGCGTTTCTTCGGTTAAATCGCTAGAACCATCGATTTTACAGCATAATGTTCACTATCGCAGCAAGTACATATACCTACATGTTTGAAATGCAAATTTTCGGAGCTTTAACGTTATTTGAAAAGTTTAACCCGTTGAAGTAAAAAATATCACATAGTAAGAACATATTAATCACACATTGGCAAATTATATTTAAGAACCAAAAAAAATTTAAGTTTTCTTAATAATGGTAGAAAATAATCTTGAAAACTGATCTTGCCGTCTGAAAAAGAGATGAGAACATTTTAATAAAGCCTCCGTATTTCGTATATCGCAAACCGTATAGCTGCAATATTTCAGTGAGATTTTCTACATTCATCTCGCGATCGTAGTTTTAATAAATGTATGCCGCATTTTTTTTAAAGTTATATTGATGATACGCAGAATACTAGAGGCGTGTTTCGGCGCACGGTAAATCGACCTCGCATTCTTTATTGCGATAATATCGCTGTCGTAATGCGTGACTAATTGTAAGTGTAGAGAGAAAGTTTGTAAATGTAGAGCAGTCGAGAGATTTGGTACTGTATTATAATATATAATAATATGCATGGGAAAACGGCTGCACCTTCGGGGATTTCTAAAATGATCTGTGCTTACATCACTCGGAATAAGATAATGTAATGTTTGTTCCACCACATTACACTTTTAGATTAGTATTTCAATAAATCAATCAGAATATAATTATGAAAATTATGATCGATTACATTACGTTACTTCTATATAATCGTTTAGATCCTGGTGGATATCATGGTAACTTTATATAACATCAATATTCTAAATCTAGAGATCTGATATTATATAATTTTAGATCATAGTAAAGAAGGAAAAATACCATGGGACAACTGTAGTAAATTTTCAAAAAAGAAAGCTAATAGTTATAAAAGAAAGAAAATATTTGTAAAATTAAAATTCTCTGCATTATCAAATGCAACGCGAAATTGCTCTAATAAAAAACCAACATTGTGCGGAGTTAATATTATTTGAACATGTCGCACTTATTTTCCGCAATAACCCGTTTATTTGACTGTGTGTCAGGATTATTTCGAGCTACTTTATCAACGATGCATATTTAAGATTAATTTATGAATTAATTTTATTTTAACTTCGCTATATTCGTTGCACAAAATAATTTTATATCCCATAGGATAATTATACCAGAAAAGTACATGTCAATTAACAATTAATTCGGTATCTTGAGAAATAAACGATGATGATAGCGGCGATCAGATGGTTTAATGCTATCCGAATATTAATGCAGAAATGGATTTCGCCTTTCCACACTGCGATCCGAATGATTATAAAATAATAAAATAATTAAAACTTAACTGACATGGAACACAAACGTAACATTCAAAATAAAAGCTCGTATAACTGCTTGGATAACAAGAACATGATTACTTTCGATTCGATTTAAAACAAAAGCGATAATTATGGGATCGTATATCTCGTTAGTATCTTTACTAGTCAGTGTGCAGGTCATTTTGATTAGCGTTATTAAATAGCTGGCATCCCGATTCGAGATTCATTTAATTTCTATTAAACGGGTAAATATTGTTTTCGGTGTTTTCCGCACTGAGCTTTGAAAAATATAAACGGGAGCGGGAATGGAAGTAACGATTCAAATAAAATCCAATTAGATGGATCGCACGAAAATTCATTTACTAGGTCGTAATTACAATCGATGCAACGTGAAACATAGTATCGTGAATATCTCTGCAAGTGTTTACGTGAAATAAAGCTCTAAATTCATTAACCTCGTTAAGTTCTTAGTATAAATCGCATTAAAGACGCTCATCCCGTGAATTCCATTTAAAACGTTGTTATCCTCGAGTCAAATTTTCAACCAGAAATGTCCAATAACTATCCGACTGTTAATGAACGTTATCTTTAATGAACGAGATTTTTCTACGAGATTTTATACGCGAATGGAATGATCAATAGGAAATATCGCGAATACGAGATATTATCGGTTTATATCAAGAGATTTATACGTATAAGTTTTTTCATCTTCCCAATCCGATATTCACGCTTCCCGTGAACAACTAGCAAAAAGATCATATGTATATATATTAGAATCTCTCATATTGTTATTACAGACACTTACTCTCTCGAAATATTGATTCGCAATAATTTCTATAAACGGTTTATCATTTCTAGATTGATCGCAATACTTTTTTTCGTTGTGTGGCGTGCAAAGAAATTTTTGTTCTAAATGAAACTTTTTTGAATGAAATGCCGTTTTATTGAAAATACGCGTGTGTGTATGCTCGAAAGCCTTGAATCATGAAACTACAACAAAAGCTGCATCTCCTATTATTTCCTGTTTTGTAGAAGCGCGTTGTACCGGTTGTTCGGACTCTTTTCATTCTCGTAACTTCCAATGTTCTGCGACATGATGCGGCCTTGATACGAACAATGTTTATTGTTCGCTAACTTTTCAATTCCTCCACTAGTGTGATAAACTCAAATCAAATCTAAACGAAACGTTGTAATAAGTGCATTCCATTTGAATAAACTTATACGATTTTAATAATAGTCATTAAATGAAAATAAAAGGAAAACTATGTCATAAAGAAAAAGAAAAAGCATACATATAATACAGAAAACAAATTTTTAAAAAATTGAGTAATATGATCGCACAAGCGACTATTATTTTCAGTTTATGTTCTGATAGTAATTTTTATGAATAAGTTAAAAAAAGAGGAAATAATGCGATTAGTGGGACTCGCTGTGTAGAGAATTCTAATAGTTTTATATCAATTCATATTTATAAATCTTAATAAATAGTATTAAATAAAATCTCTCAATACAGTATTAAATAAAAATTCATTCTTCTTGTATTTTCACGGTAATGCTTTAACCAACATTTCACCGATATTTATCCGATATGCACGATTTCAGCAAGATATTCTTATTAAATGAAATAAACAAATTTGTTTTTGCACTGTAATACTCCCTATTTTACCAATCAGGAATATGCATGAAGAGTGCATATTCTCGTACGAGTCGAAAAAGTATAATCTGGAAGTACATATCCGTTTTCATAGCTGTTAGTTTCATTTACTCTTTAACATAGAATGAATCTTGATAAAATTGATGAGATAAAACATATGTTTTATATGCATGTTATTCACAATATAATCAAACTCATTTTTATGTCTGTTATATTCGCAACACATTCTCTCATTGTAAGCAACTTAGTTACGGTATTGCAAACAAATTTTGAGAGCTGGTCGAGTTTGATTATTATATGAACAATACATACATGTGTGTGAATTCGTTATTTTTTGATAAAATCCCGTAGAAAAATATTAATCGTCAGTCTGTAAATTGCGCTAACATTTCATGTACGATTTGCTGAGATGAAAATGATGATATAAACATCGGACGACAGTCCGTTATTTTAACGCTTATACTTCTGCGATCGTTAACTCGAAAGAAACAGAAGACCATCATCTTTTACTTAATGTGTAACACCGCATGTCACCGCTTTCTTTCCCTTATCATAAGCAGCCATCCTGTCACGATCAGCGCTGATTTGAATAGCAATTGATGCTAGCAAAACCGCGTTGACGTATTGCCATAATGCGGCACCGGCGATAAAGTGTGTGCACACACGTTGCACCGTGATAAAGTACCGGCTGATCGATGGCGATGAAGGGGTGGCGCGAAAGGATGCAGGGGATGGGTCGCATACAGGATAAGAGGAAGATGAGAAAAAAAAGGGAGGAGGAGAGCAAAAAGATGGTGCTACCGGAGAGCACAAAGTGTGTGCGCCAAACATATGCGAAAAGGGGAAAGGAAAACCCGAGGAGAGTGAGGATATTACGAGAGGGGAGGTCTATCGCGATCTCTGGAGAGTATCGATAGGTTCAGAATATCGAAAGACGTTGGACGACTATCGAGGCGTTACGGCGATCGTGATAAGTATTCGCTTAAGGAACTGACGCAGGAGCGGAGTGACGATACGTTATCGACAAATCGCCGTGCTTCGTGATATGAGATGAAGCAGATATTGATTGGATGATGCTCGCGAAATGTAGAATATCTCCACAGTTTTTTTTCTATGGACCCATTCACGAATTATGGAATAAATGAAAAATACCGCTTAATTCGATATTTCAGTATATAACGATTCAATCCTAAGAAGATATCAGCCGTCTTTAATGATCACGGCTACTGTCCAGTCAAAGGTTTGCGATATCAAAGAACTCGAAGCGCAGCATCAAAGGACGGTCGATAAAAAATATCCAAAGAGCAGAGGGAAGCGAGAAGATTCGTCCACTTACGAGAAAAGTATCTCGACCGGAACGAGTTTAATGATGTAAGAGTAAAGGTTTGCGCTTTATGCTATCTCGCTCTCTGTTTATCGTAGTAACGTAGACGTTGCAAGATCATGGCTAAGGATTATAGACTGACGTTGCAAATACAAAAAAACGAGACAAAAAAGGAGGACAATTAGATTGAATCACGTTCATATTGCGACCATTGTTGCGCGCGAGATACGTTTTAATCGAAAATTGCATTTACCAATATACCGGTTTCGATCACGTAACCGGAACGCCGGGTGTCGCCATTATCTCAGTGCACGTGCCGATAATCAAACGCTTTAGTCAGCTGTAATTAGGCGGGCATGTCCGGTGTGTTACGCACTCGCCGTTAATGATGCAGGTATTACGCGCCGAGCAAGTCGCGATTGCAGGCGGACGCGCCGCCGCGCCGATTTTACGTCTCTCGACTGCGGCGATTCTCTCTGTCCCGTCATTTTAATTGCACGTTAACAGCTGTCGAGCCGCTCGCTATCGGAGACTCGTTAACATGACTGCCACACATTCACCACTTACCGCCACTTTGGCCCGGTGTCATTAACGGCGCGCAACGAGTACGATGTATGCATATATGTGTGTGTGTGTGTGTGTGTGTGTGTGTGTGTGTGTGTAAACACACACACATCTACATGCGGCTACGTAGATATGTACGTACGCGAGAACGATCGATTTTCGCGGAGATCCTCCATTATAAAACTTGAATGTCTTTGAATGAAACAGATGTCCGGACTACTTCTGGGGCGGTTCGCTGTAACGGACATTAGAAATTAATCGTGTAATTCTGCCATGCGCGAGAGATCAATGGAATTTAGCCAAGCATAACGGGTATTTACTGCCCGTGCATGTTAATCATGACATAAACGGCGCCAATTACGTAACACCAAATCAAGGAAGGTATGCGTCGTGCGCGCAATTACAGAATCGGAAGGGACATGGATAATCTTATAATCCGAGATAAAAGGTTATTTGAAAGATCTCTATATAAAATAACATTTTTTGGTCGATGAAACTATTACGTACAATAAATAGTAATATTATAACAACCAATATAATACATATATATATATATTCTCTTTTGAAGGAATTTGGATTTACTTTTAGTTAAATTAGAATTTTACTCGGTTGCCATTACTTTTACTTGACATGTATCGAAAATCGGACTAACTCAATCAAGCTTTAAATTAAATTTGTATTAAAGTTTGATTAAAATATTTATTGGTCGTAAAATTTATTTGTTCGTTATGCAGCGTATCTTTTCCGAATAACGTATAGATTGTTATTCGGTCAAAATCAGTAAACTGTCAGATTAGCGGGGCCTATATAAGTCTTGAATGCGTCAGTTTGACGGGTCATATCTCATCGTAGCAGGGTGTAAATTTGGACCTATTATCGGTGGCACGTCGATATTGTATAACGACAGGGTATTGGCAGAGCCGGTGCGCCAGGCGTCAAGTTTAATCCGATCGCCGGGTGGAGTTACAGTATACGCCATGAATCAACCTTCCACGGTTGTCTGACTTACGTCGTTGTTACAAAGCCTAGCATTCTTATTCGAGAGCTAAACCTTTCCTCTATACGGAATCCGGAAACTTTTCGAGAGTTAACGGCTACAGTTCGGTAAACATACCGAAAGTTTACAAGCTTAAGATACAAGCTTTATAAAGATATATAGGTTTTTCTACTATTAAAACTTTCACTTTAATCTCAAAGTGTAGCAGAATTCATGAGCATACTTATTAGCACGCGAAGTAATCGGATGTAATTAAAAAGATATATTTTTAATATTCTTGTCTTAAATAATAAGATTAATTAAATGGTTCATTTAAGATTAAATTGAGATTTTTTAAAACTTAACAACCTCGCATATACGAATGCAATGGAAATATATAAATGTGTGTGAACACTGGCGTATCATCTATTCGTGAAAACTCAAATAATTAAAAGTTCTGGCTACGTATTTTCAATAGTTCTTGATAGTTTAAACAAATAGTTATAACCGTTAAACCAAAAAATGCCTCAAGATAAGCTGAGGCATTAAGTTCAAGTAACGTCTCATTTAGTCTCTTGCAAAATTTTCCTTATCATTTTTCATTAGATTTTCAAAGATTTATAGAGAGATTTTACGTGAGTTTTATGGAAAAAGTTCTACATTGTAAAAAAAAAAAAAACAATTAAAATAAAATGGTTACATAAAATAGTTATACAAAAAATTAAAATAGTTACACAACAGTACACGAGCAAACACATACTTGTACGAGCATCCAAATGAGATGTTGGTCTATTTTTTAGAGTTCTGTTTATTCTGTTTATTCTATAATAGCCCTCGTATAGTTCTGAGCATATTCATGCATTTTCCAAAGAATTCTCATTTCGATACGTGCGAGTATGCCTTTCTCGGGTCAAATTAATTAATGGAAAAATTATTTAATACCGCTAATAATTAAAACTCTTTAGAAAATGCAAGATATAATATACTCAATATTATAAGAGAACTGTTTTAGAATAACCAGAATTGAATGAAACGTTGTGCATGAACTTAACGTCTCAGTTTGTCATAAGGCATGGTTTGGTTTGACGGTATAATTATTTGTTTAAATTATATCGAGAACTATAGAATTACTAAAAATAAAGCCAGAATTTTTAATTATTTTAGTTTCCATGAAATGAATACAGCTTCATACACACTTTAAATGTCTCGCTTGAAAATTGGTCACAAGAGCGGCGTAATATATTACATAATGATTTCAAAGTAACTCACCGATGGTATAATAGTGACTACGAAAAGTACGCCACTTTACTTCAAAAGTAAATTTGTTCATGTCATCGTTAGCATGTTTGATATACTGTATCAGGTTAGTAGCGCATAGTGCGTAGATATTGTCGAGGTTAATGGATCAGGCCATTAAGTATATATTCGATCATCGGAGCGAATCGCATTTCGCATTTTCGTCTCGCGTAAAATTATCGCGACGTTCGTTCATGACTTGTACATTCATCGCCCGAGGTATGTATCGTTTACGAGCAACGCTTGTCGTTTACATCTAAGGGAAACGCACAGTGAAAATGATGATCCATGGACACTGCAAAGGGAAAACGAAACGCGATGCAGGCAAAACGTCCGCGACTTTTTGTCTCGTCCTTTTCGCGTCTCTGTTCACTTCACAAGAGTTTTCCTTTCGAAAGAATACGGAACAGACGCTCGCTCGCGGAAGAGAACGCGCGCCACACGACAAAGTTTGTCCTTTTGTGCCGCTAAGGGAGAAGCTTATGCTCCTCTGCAAAACAAGGAAATAGTTTTCGTAATTTCAAGCGCTATTTGATCTTTCACTAAGTGCTGTTGCTCGCAGCATAACAAGGAAATTTTATTTCGTAATTTTATATTTTAAAAAATAATATTTTATAAAAAATATTTTATCGAATAAAAAAGAAATTTTTGCATCTTTTTTTTCATTAAAAAAACTACGTGGTTCTATTGTACAAAAATATGAGATTTGATATTGTAGAATAATATGATCTATATATTATATTTTGTACAAAGCTATTGCATTTGTATTCAAAGTGGTAAATTACTTGTATCATGTGTGCGTCTAATGAGATGTAAATAAGATGAGCTAACAAAAAAATCATAGTTTTATAGAGCAACTTTATTACGTTACCTCTTTCTCTCTGGTGTCATATTTCGTACAGTCTAAGATATAATAAACCGATATATGCGTAACTAATTATTGATACTCTTAATTTAATCTATTTTACTTAGTATACTTAAATGAATAAAATTCGTAATTCGCGTCGATGCACATGATGCGCGGTTGAAACTTCCGAAACTACCGGGAATCTAAGGAATTACCAATTCGTTAAGGAGCGAACACGTCAACAAAGGTGTTACCGCCCCGAATTCGACGAGGCATTAGTAGACTCCTGAGGTACAATTGTTCCGTCAACTCTGGGAGTTGCAGCATCAAGATCCGCGCCCGTTCGAGTCAAAGACAACTCGAGTCAAAGTTCCGCCGTATTATGGAGCTGACACGGACGACAACGTTTTCAACGGAATCTGTCGCGTATTTGCATTTTGCGTCGCGAAACTATTGTCCATGAATTCGGAGTGCAACGCGCGTTTAAAACCCGTACCACTTTATGTGTTATATCAACGAAATCCATAAAAATGGTTACAGGCTTGCAATATCGGGTATCCTTGACATACCTATCACATTTTACATTATGACAGAGACAATGAAATTATTATACTGTATGATTTAATTATTATTTCTCTTTCTCCTTTCAGAATCCAATAAATTAATTCATTAAATATTACGTAATTCTATTCTTTTCGGGATTAATCATAAGTTTTTCCACAATACATTGTTAATAAGAAAAATAAACACCATACATATGTATCTCGAGAAAAAAAACAGTGTATTTTTATAAAATATTTTTCTTTATATATAATAGAAAATTTCCAATATTATAAAATATAATATTTAGGTATAATTAAGTGTATTTTTATATTTACAATTTATGCACAATCTATTTTATATTTTTCAAGAAGCCCGAAATACATACTATGCCTTCAGCTATAAATGTTCAAAATTTACTGCACTAAATTCGATGCATCATGTCATCGATTCAAGCAGCAATTTTAGTTGTCGCACGAAAATTGCGTCACGTTTCTGGACGCGTCGAGTAGTACATCATGGATAATCACGCGTTAATCCGTCCCTCTTTGTGTGTGTGTGTGTGTGTGTGTGTGTGTGTCACTTTGCTATTCAATCCGCCACATTTTTCATGTGCTATTCTTCTCAATTATTGAAATAGTATTCATTCTTTAGAAAAAAACACATAGTTATCCGGCCATACACTTCTCGCTTGCTCGCTCGCTGGCTCATAGCGTCGATGATTAATAAAAATAAGTAGAAACAAATGCAGAAAATTACGAAACCGACCGTAACGATGAGAAAGATTATTTCATACACAGCCAATTCACGCGATAATTTGTGGGCTATATTATCTCGCGGCGAGGAATGTGGCTTACTTATCTGGTGAATTACGACAGATTATTATGCTTATACTCCATCATTCAAACATTTACATAACCTATATATATATGCGTGTGTGTGTATGTGTGTATGTGTATGTGTGTATGCCGTGTCGATGACGCCCGGGCGAAAACTATGTCAAGCGTTACTAGGCTAGATTTACGGCGGCGTCAGGATAACCGGCATGGTCATCTGCCGCGTGTGTCACCGGTAATAAATAAATCCCGTGCTGTTAGGGCAAATTTTTCTGTACCCCCGCGATGTGCGCAGCCAAGCGGTAATGCACAAAAAGCAACGATTTACAACCATTAATCCGCGAGCGAGCGAACGTACGCGCGTTGCGTTTCCTGGCTTCTACAACGTCCTTCGCCCTTTGACAGTATATATAATTCCTTTGATGATATAATCTACAGAGTTCGTAATACATTGGTACGCATTGACTGCACGAAGAATTTATTATGCGCATATATCACAAAGGATAAGAGCAGAAACAGAATCGGAACTTCTAAAGTGTTACGGATAACAGATCGCTTTTCACAAACTGGGTCGTATCGTGTAATAAATGATTAACAATAAATAATATTGTGTCAAGGAAAATATATTGGAAAATTTAAAGTCTGAATAATAAAGGATATTTTTCTTTACTCGTTTTTCTCTCTTTCTCTCTCCCGCAATATGTCATTTATTATGTAAACTAACTGCCAAAATAATAAACCATTCTCTTATCTCCTCGAATTAAAAAAAAGAAGAAAAAACTACGTCATATCAATTCCTCTTGTTAAAGTTTTATAATAATTATGGCTTGATAATTCTGTATAATTTTGGAAAAACGACTGCGCATAAGTCGTATTTCCAATCATTGTCACAACCGTATTGTACCACAGACTTAAAAGAGTTTTTTCAGAAATATTCGATAATGCGCGTAACATCATCGCTTATCGTGGATAGAAGCATACCTAGAGTACCCAGCTCCCTATCAATGCTATTATACGTAGCCCCTCAAACGAAACACTTTGATGGATGTCCCGCATTACGCGCACATGTTTGAGGTGCGAGGCTCTTGAAGCCGCGCAATGTGCTAGCTGATCGAGAGAGAGAGATCGATCATTTATCCGGCGTTCCTTTCTCCCGTGCGTCGTGACACGCGCTCGTTCGAATGTGTCGAATGCATGCGTACGCGCGCGTGGACATCGCACTTTAATGACTGTATTTACAACGTGGCTTGCTTAACCGATCGATCGGTTGTATATGTACGCGCGTGGATCGGGTTAGATCGCGACGGACGTACGGACAGACGGTAATTGGAGCACAGACCGGCTTTCGCGACACTTCCGCGTTGATTGAAGTCAATGGACGAGGCTGGGTGGGCGCGCGCGTGTGCACGACAACATACGGTAACACACGTGATACCGTCCACGAACTTCATGATAGCGAACCGCAGGCATCAGCGACGAAAAAGCGCAGCGACGCTTTCAATGGAACTGCAAAATTTCCTGTGGCCGCCATGTCGACGCCAGCTGGTAATTGAAAGCGATCCGATTTTGTAAACATTCGTCGCGATTTCGGCCGTCATAGCAACATAGCCGATATCCGTTTGCGGTGTCCGTTTCGTTGCGGCAAAATATTTTTCCTATCGAGCGAGAGTAATGCCCGTTTCCGCGGGATCAACTTTTTAAACGTCCATCCATTATTTTGAACCCGATAGTGTATAATAAAATTGTTTTCAAATGTATTATTTGAGAGCGAAACGTATCTTATAACATATGAATTGACCGATACATCGCCGATAAAGAATTTTTATCAACCGGTAAATGTATGTTTTTAAACCACGATTCACGCGGAAATAACTAACGGCGCCGCAAAACAACCTCACGGATATCGTTTTCAAATATAAATGATACATGAGAAAATATGAAAATAGCGGGAGAACTTTTGAGCAATCTTCTCGATGATTACAAAGCGCGCCAATAATCGTAAATTCACCGTAACTGAATATTTTACCCGGTACAATTAAAAATAATACCCTGCGTTGATTCGAGCGCAGAGTGCGATTTACCTATCCGCGAAATCGGATAGGCGAATTCGCCGCCGTTCATTTTATATGTACCATGCGCGATCGTCGAAAAGTTAATAAACCGCATCGAATGCGAGAGCGGTATTCGGGAAAAGGGCTCGTTGGGTTATTTCAACAAACGTACAAATTTCCCACGGCCACGTTTAACCGTAGAGACCGGTAATTGAAACCAATCCGATTTCGAATACATTTGTCCTAATTCCGAGAGCGTTAAAACGTCCGTATAACCGGCAATCGAATTTTGCACCGTAAAAACTAACCGATTATATTGTGCTTCTATTTTTGAGAGGGTAAAAAAAAGAAAAAAATGAATTAAAAAAAGGGAAAACCACACCGATTCAATTGTCAAGAATCTGACATTCGATTTTCTCCCTCGCGGCGCTCGCGTACATACGCATAAACCGCCGAAATTAAACACAATTAAGCAGCGATCAAGGCGGTCGCGATGCATTAGCCGAAGAATTTAATCCCCGTCCCGGGCAGAGATAAACCGGCACAATAAACAGCTCGAGCAAAGTAAGTAAGTGAAATAAGATTATTCAGATTAGCGCGCGAGCTATTATGGCGCTCGAACTTCGGGAAGGAGTTCGGTCATAAATGTAATTGCTGAATTTCCAACGACAATGGTCAAGGATGGTGAATGGGTCGGATGCGAGGAGGAACAAGGAAGTTATCCTCGGGACTACTTCTACGACTTTGTCAAAGTGTTACAAGTATTTCGCGGGTCGACGAGGACGGCCGCAAATCCAATCGGCGAACGTCGGACACAACCGAGGAATGTCTTCGCGCGTTTCACCTCGTCAAGTACAGATTGTCGCGTTGTTGTTGCAGCTGCGTTGCCGCTGCGTCCCGACGACACATTCGCAACGATTCTCTGGCGGTTTCGTCCAATGGACTACTGCACACCCGCCGTGTCCCCCCTCGTCCTAACCGTCGACTCGTTCTTTCTCCCAACACAGAAACAAAGGGGACGAAGAAAGAGCCTGAATTGCACTGTTACGTCACCGATTATTTAACCGCGTGGATGGCTCGACAACGGTTACCCTAACAGTCGGCCTCATGATACTTTTAAATAGAGCATCACGAACGAGCAGCCTCTTCTTTTCTTTCCTCCCGTTTTTTTAAGAGCACTTGATAAAGAGATAAAGCATCTGAAGTAGCATGCGTTTCTTTTTGTATTCTGAACAAGTTATATATCTTTTTATATCCTAGCCAACTTCTCTCTACATAATTAATATGTATATAATTAATATATAGTATATATTAATTATATTATTAATATACTTGTTACATATTAATTATATACTATATATAGTATAATATGTAAAAAGTATATTAATTAAAATAAATCGCGATTATGGCATTGAATATCTAATTTTCATAAATCAGAGATTAATTTCCGAATTTCTCTTCACAAAGGAATATTGCGATTGTCAGATTTCGATATCGATTCGGCTTTTCATCTACGATTCTCTAAGCAGCTTTTCTGACAATGACAGTGTACAAAATGCATACACCGTTTACATGTGCTATCTATTTCAGTCGTGAAATGACCGAGCATCGCTCGAGCGAGCTAACGCAGATATTGCGGAGATTACTCAACCGCGTACGCTAAATTCGGCTCGCGATCGCGATCGCGAACGATCCTTCCTCGTAAACGGTCCTTCCGTTGCACGCGGACGCTTTATAGCCATCGCACGAACGAGATTCACGTCGATCGTGAATGGACGATCGAAAACGAGTTATCGGAGGAAATGAGTCGATATTTTACTCCGACAAGCGCAGATATCAAATTTTGCGGTGTATTTATCGCGGCTGCTCGTTGGTTGCGGGCTCTTTGTCATTTCTCTTCCTTTTCCGATTTGTCCGCGTACGACTTGCGATAATTCGAGCTTACTACTCCTCCCACATATTTCTGGTCAGCGGTTTACCTCTTGGAATTCGCTCTGTGCGCGCTTGTCAATGCCTCAGATAGAATTTTCCCGCTCAAAGCTATGATCGATCTCGATGTAGTCTTCCATTCGGTCATAGCCGAGCGCTGTATATCCAAGTTTGAACAACGTGTATAATACATCAAACTAGATTGCCGTTCCGCGAGCGTCATATTGCCAACAATAGACATCCCCGATACGTATCGTACGAGTAATTTTCGGCCGGGCAGCTGATTCGGTCATAAACAAAAGCATGTCTCGTCTTTCTCTAGCTTCGTATTCGTCCACCAGTATCGTCGACCGTTACACTACTAATGACAATTTCATATCCACAGTATGAGTACTTCCGATACGGCGGAGAATACGTCCGTGATCAGATCGTACACGTTGCAGTCAGGTCGATCCCAAGTATCATCACGTCGTCGCGCACGTCGCACGAACCGCGAATATTGTGCAACCAAGCGCAGATTGATCAACAAGCGGGTAAACGTTAGAAACGTTTCCGCATGCTGAATGCATAAAGGTTTATTGGCGCATTACGGCGAGCTGAATGCTCTCTCTCGTCAGAAACGCGCTGCAAAATGCGATATACAGACACGTTGCATTGTGATGCAGGCGATTGCTTTATTTCTCTATTTCCAACGACCGGAATAAATATATTTATGGAGAATTTTTACTTTTCTATTTATTTATATAAAATTTTTTCTTTTCTTTTTGTATATTTGAAATTTTTTCTTCATACTTGATTGTTAAATATTTCTAAAATAAAATTGAATTGTTTGTGTGATAACTAAAATGTATTCCGCTCGCTAAATTAAAACGTGTGATGACTTTGTGGTATCATTTAATTTAGAAACTTTATTCGCTATTGTCTGTGGCATGAGAGCCAATCGGAAAATCAAAGTTAAGGCGATTACATCGTCCGCCTATTATGAACGTTCGATTGATCCAGCCGATTCGCGCAAGGTAGAGGTAATTTGATAGATTTAGGTGCTCTTCAATAGATCCATTGATTGCGGAGTTGATAATTGAGAAAAGCTCCGTGCATTTTATTCATACAATTTAATAGGTTTAATATAAACATTTTCTGTTAAAGTCGCAACCTTTTTTTTACCGCAAAAGAAAGTAAAAATAAAGCGTAATGTAAAAGTCGTTATTGATTGCATCTAGATTAGTTTTTAACAACGCATCTTAATTGACGTTTACCAACAACACCAGTCACCTCGCACAGTATTTGAAGCGCGATTTGCATTAATGAACATATTAACATGAACTTTATCAAACATAGTAATATAGTTGACAAACTGGCATTATACCTTACGCGCAGACCGCAACAGGCGATTAGGTTTGCAAATTACACTCGGTCGAGCGCAATCGATTGCAGCTGCCGATTACCGAAAACGTAATTAAATTACACAATAGCTATGATTTACAACCCAGACGACCACCCTTCCTGCAATTCAATCGGTCGGTTCATCCTTCGGTTATGTATGCAATTCTATTATGCGTAGCGCAGCTGCGTAATGAGCAATGTAAATAATACGCGCGTTATTTATTACGCAAGAGTATTAAATATTTCCGTTTGAAAACTGGCAAAAGATTTGAATTTCCCATTTAGATCTATGTATCTCGTTAATGATAAAATCGATCCTTTATTTCTAATGTTTCTCATAATTGTAATAACACGATCATTCCAATCTTATTAAACGTAAAGTCAACATATACATATAAATATACATGTATATAACCGTACATCATGTGCATCCCTTTGGCTTTCACGTTTAAACGGATGATATGAAAGCGAAAATGTACTGGTGGTATTTTGAAGCCTCGGTTGAACGTCGCATTCCAAATTTAAACAGTAGCTACATTACTTTGGTCGTCAGACCTTCGTAGGTCGACAACCTCTGAGATCGCCTGCGCGAGATAACGAATACGGGCTCATTCGTTAATACGGTATTACAAGCGTAATTCTCAATTGAAAATGTACAATAAGTAATAATATTTCTCCACAGATTATATCTCGACAATATTCATTCGACTTAAACATACTGATGAGATCAATTTCAGATTCATCGATATCATATCGAATTGGAACAAAGTTCTGCGACGAATTAACATATTAACAATGTATTAACAAGCTAATGTATGTGTGCAGAAGAAAACGTCAGAGTTATTCGACACGTTATAGTTAATTCAAGAATGTCATCTGACCGCCGAGCCGAATATTCACAAGCTTCTAAAAATAACATAAACCGGCCTTACCAGTACGTTTCCATAACTGCCATGGTTCGCCGACTTTTCGACCTACGGACTATAAAATTCTTTCGAGGAAAATTTCGAGAGCCCGAAACAGCTCGTATTGTACAACCGAGACTACACACGAAACTGTACCCGCTCTTGTAAATATTGCCTTTAATTGGGTCAATAAACTCAAGAATGCGACGAATATACACCGGCTAGTAGTGTTATACCAACAACGCATTACGGATTACGGCAATCGAGTTAACCCGAGACAAGCAGGTAGTCGATGCACGCGCCAGGTATGCGTGCTGCCATCGTGTTTCTCCTGCAGCTTTTCTTCCGCCGCCGCCACCGCCTTCTTCCCGCCCGCTTCACGTTCTTTTCCCTCGCATCTTTTTTTTTCTCTCGCTTTTGCCTGACCGAACCGAGAGACAGATAGAGAGAAAGAAAGAGAGAGAGGGAGAAAGGGAGAGAGAGAAAGAGATCGCCTGGGGAACTCGTTTACTTTCCGATCGAGAGGCGATCGACCGAGCGAGCGCGAGATGGTTACCTCCGAAGGGCCGACCAAACGTACGGACCTTACGTGATAGAACCTCGATATTTCATCGCGCCTTCGAATTACGTGTCCTTGTGCTCCTCACGCGAACAGGCCTTTTGCGAGCCTTCCCCTCCCTTTTTCTTTCAACGAACTGTATGTCTGACGATTGGAAAATTATATACCGCATGACGTGTGGATATTACGGAGTATATATAGTTTCTCTCGCTAGCCAGAGTCCATCGTAAGTAGAAATAGAGGCGATGAGATCCCTGGTTTGATTTATTATTCTGAACACTTTTAAAGAGCACTCGAGATTTATGTCTCTTAGAATGATGAAAGAAAAATATACAACGATATGATTAACATTTTAATTGACATTTATGTCAAACATTCTGTTCATCAATTTCAGTTTCTATTTCAGTATATAGAAATGGATCTACATTCTTCGTAATGAAAGAAATTTTGATAAGTGACAGATGTAAAGTAGAGCACGAGCTATTATTTTATATTCTATAAAAACATGCGATGGTTTAAAAATGGATTTTATCTGACAATAAGTCCATTTATATCAAAAATGTATACAAATATAAATGTGCTATATTTTCTACGATAATTCAGATTTATTTACATGCATATACACATACATGCACATATATAAATATTGAATAAACATGATCACATCTTCATTAAAAATTTTCGATTTATGTTTCTCTAAGTATATATATGTATATAGCGATATAGATCTCTCCATGATATTCAGCACAGAGCTTCACCACACAAAGCTATAATTTATTTAAAAATCATATTATATAATGCATACACACAATGCATTCTTATATACGCATATCTAATGTATATGTATATATGAGAACAAAAATAAAAATAGTAAAGGATAAAAAAATGTTTTATAGCGATGTATAGGCATGAACGGAGATATCGGAATCGATTTACGAGAAACACGCAACGGGCGTTGAATCGCGTTGAATTCACGTATATATCGGTGCCAACTTAAGATAATACCGTGGGTGCGGTGAAGGAGTTCATCGCCTACGCTCGTCGGGCCGATGAACGTATATAGCGGCGCGTCGGAGCCGTTGTATCATGATATTATGCGAATATTGACGGCAGAATGCCAGCAGTACTATTGCCGAGTTAAACTCGTCGTTTTAATGCGGCACGAACTGGAACACGCTCAATTATTGTGCGCGAATCCGGAAGCCGATAAGCGCGCGATGCGACGATAACTCGCGGCGGGATTTGACGATCCAGCGATCGAAACGAACGTAGCGCGTTGCATGTAAGCGCGAACGCAGCTCAACAGCGAGCCAATTAGCTCAGCGTATGACGCGCTAATCACAGCCAATAAGGCATAATGATACGCAACGATTGGATTTGTAATGGATGATTACTTCTTTGCTCGATCATTCCTGTCGGGCAAAACGTTCGTGTAACGCACATTGACTGAGAATTTAAAAAATTACATTTTTGCTGCGAGAGATAAACATATGTCGCAATGCTTTATGATGCTAGAAATAAAAATTATATCATATCTCTAAAGTATCTCAAATATACCGAATATATTTTCAAGTACAGATAAGATAAATTCTGAGTCAAGTAGTTCTTAATGGAAACTAATTTGCAGATTATTATTGGTAATAAATTTTTAGTTTTCGGGATATTGAATATTCAAATAATTAAATCTTATCTTCCTTTCGTTTAAATTCATATGGCATTATACACATAAAGTCAGGTTAAAATTAATTGAAGAACCATATTTTGAGTTATTTGTATACATGCCTCTCTCCCTCTCTCTCTCTCTCTTTTCGTTCTTTCTTCGACATTAAAATTTAATCATTTAAATAGAATTTTAAATTCTTTTTAAGAAAATTAGAAGTTTATTTTAACAATAAGTCTATCTTTTAAAATGTTACTAAATTTGAGAGTTAGAGATATTAATATTTGAAATTAATTTATATTTAACATTAAAATTAGCACACATTTTATTTCTAAACTATATATAATATTATTTTCAATATAAGTGATTAACTCATCGGCTTCAAATAATATCATCATTTAAATATTTCTCCATATATCCATTTTTATCAATTTTGCAGAAATAAATCAAAAGATTCGTTTTAAATATAAAATATTTAATCATATTTATTCATATTATATTATCCATTTTATATTTTTAATCTAAATTATATTTTTAATCTTAATAATTCGATAGTTATTTGAATATAATAGTTATTTTCTGTATAATGTGTCACAAATTTGTGATCATAATAATAGTAAAATTATTTACTCATTTTAATAGTCTTACAGAGAAGAGTAAAATTTTTCATCTAAAAATATATCTAGCATATAAATTCCTAAGTAAAATGTATGTCACTGGTTTATAATTTTAAAAAATGTAACGTATAATTATTGCATAACGTTGCATCAATACTCTTAGCGCTAATGTTGCATCCTAATTGAGCATGATGTTCCATTGGAAGACATGATAAATCATTAATAATACGCGAGATGTTCGGACACTGCAGTTAAGAATCGCGTTGCATATATACAGGTCACCGAGATCAGATGTGCATCGTTTCGCTCGATTAGTGGCTAATGCGTGCCGCGAAACAGGTACGAATAAATTAATGCGAATAATGTAGGTTGTAAGTTATAGAGCTATCCTTACATCGTGTCACGTTGCCGCCGGTAAAACCATGGGCTCCCATGATCTCAAACTCATTTCGTAGCATCTAGCGTAAAGTCTTTGAAGACTTGCGCGCGGAAAGTGCCCCGAATTTGCATGTAGCAAAGCATCGTGCGGAAAATCCCGGTAACGAAAGCTATTCAAACTTTTCGCATCACGCGGGAAGCGCATCTTTCGCCCCGAAGGCGACCGTGAAAAGGGGTAATCTTGAGGGTACGATACGTGCAAACTCGGGTAATTCGTATCAAAACCCGAAAAAGAACGAGTCTCGTTCCGTCCTCTAACTCGATGCGAATTATCCGGGTGTGTTACATCCAAACTCTCCGGCGTCGCATGTTGCAAGAAGTGTCCAACGTTAGCACGAACTTGTTGCAAGATAAATGTCACGAAAATGGCTCACGCCGCATTCGGGATCGACGCTTTCGAAATTTTCACGATTCCGCGGCATGTTCAAAGCCAATGGCACATCAGATGCGACGTCGAAGTTTCTCTTCTCGCGCGGGAACAATTTTCGATAACGATCGGTACATAGACAGCAACGAATTTTGAAATCCGATTTTGAGGTAACAATGTTGACAATGTCGATAATTCCGCTTTATCGAATGATAACAATTGTGTAGTAATTCAAAACTGAATCTCTGGATATCGATTAATATCGAGCAAAATAAAACCATGGCTGCGCAGACTCGTCATAATTCAAGACAACGTCAATGCAAATATTACACATCGCAATATTATGACGCGTCTACTTTTTTTATCTATATGTGCTGACACGTACATTGTTACAGAATTTCTGTCTATATAGCTATTAATTCATATTCCGAAGCCGAGTATTAATGGAAAACAACAGTAAATTAATGATTAAATTTCTACTTCTGACGAATCTCAGTTGCATTAGAAATGTTCGTCTTGAATTCGCATACAAATTTCAATACGTGCACACGTTCCTTCATTACGGATCGTTGATTTTTAATCCTATTACGTAAAATCGCTAAAACGAAACGCAATCATACGTCTGACTTAAACCAGATGAAGAAACAGAAAAACAAGCTGAATCCGCGTTTTTGTCTAGCTAAAAACAGTGCCTTCGAGTATTCTGCTATGTGCTTAGCGCGGACGTCCCCAGTTCAACTTTTTTTAACCTTCGCTTGTCCCGCTCTCTCTTTCCCTCTCACCAGAAAGTACTCTACAACCGTGGAATTTTTACTACACCCTCGCGGTGCAGATCCTGACGAGGGTTCGTACGACGTCGCATTAAAGGCGAGCGGCGTTTAAAGGCGATCTCGCCAGCGCGGAAAAGGTGCTTTCAGACGCGACTGGAGGAAAGCAAAGGACATGAAAAAAAACGTCACTGATGAATCGTCCGTTCCATCACGAGAATGCACGAAAACCATACATGTTCATCTAGTGAGTATATTATATCATACAAAATATGATCTACTTTTATGCAAATATATTTTTGCACCGTGATATCGAGAATATATAATTTTTAATCTAACTTTATACAGTACACATCGTATTGAGTTATAATTTGTTTTCGTTGCTACGCGGAATTAATTTTAAATTAATATTAACAGAGAGCGATTTTTTTGGCTACTTGTATTTATTTGGAATTAATTTTGATGTTTTGTTTTTAATCTGGATACCGATAATTTTATCGTTTATATCGGTCATAATTTAACCGCGCAAACCTTACGGCGGATAAGTAATTATAAATAAATTGCAAGTTTCCCGTGCGATGTTTGAGAGATTTCTCTTGCATCTAAAAATACCATAAAGCGAGATTGAGATGAAATACGCGCGTGATGTACTATATCGCGCCGCGGAATTTTAATTTTCATTCAAGCTCACACCGCCATTGCAAGAATATTTAAGACTAAGAGCGTGTCTATCGCATATACGATCGAATTATTTAATTGCACAAGTCATGGTTAATTAAATCATCCATCGCGATGAAGACGGACTGTTACTAACGGCGCGATAGTAGCAGCTTAATATACCACGAACAATTCGTGGAATTACAATCCCATTACAGCATTCATCTTTTTCTCGAACCGATGACGTAGAGATCGACACTATCTAAGAATCTGCAGCTAGCGGCTTAATGATACATATCATGTTTCCGCGACGGCGTTGACTTTATCGGAATTACGAGATGTGCAACAAATGCGTAGGCGTGTTATCTACATAGTAATCACATCAACTTTCTCTTATAATGTCGAGAATGCTGACATGAGCGACTAAAGTCTCGGCTAAACGCGGCATTCAAAAATAGACAACGTAATTGCGTACAGAAAAATCATTCACAAAAAACAAGTAAATTGTAAGTATTGCTTTCTTGTTTCGAAATAAAACGCGTAAAAATACGTGATCCGTCAATGTAAACAAGATATCTAAAGCTGCGTGCGTGATCGTACGTGTGTGTTTATATACACATAGTTTAGTTTGTTTTTATAGAGAAAAACAATAATGTAGAATCATTGTGCATATGATAATACTAAATCTGTTTAATATCACATTTTATACGAAATTTTATAAATTCGATACAAAATAGCGTTTAACTGTAAAAATTAGACCTACGCATATGTGCGCAATGAATATGCAGATGATAATATTTACTGATCAAGTGGCTTATCTATCGTATCTATTTTTTATAATTAGTTTCTAACTGATACTGTGTGCGATCTGATACTGTGATAAAATCGTCTCAGCAATCGCGAACGTTACGTGAGTCAAATGCGACTCGTCGTGTTTGAAAAATGTAACGATTTGTTTACGATCGTCGCCATATAATCATTATTAATATATACGCTTTATTCTCGGTTGGATTGACGCGTATTTAAACATTCGCCACAAACACACAAAATGATTATTACGCTATTGCATTGCGCACGAACGTTGGTCGAATTTTCAAAGGACATTCACGGAGAGATAAAGTCGTGGACTTACCGCGACGAAGAAAATTCTATAGAATTCGGCGGTTTCGGTTCGGAGAAAAGGAACGAAGGGATTTCTTTCTTCTCCTCTCTCGCGGTCAAGATTTACGACTTCCAGGAACCTTCCTTTCTGTCCTTTCAAATCGTTTCTCTCTCACTACACTGTCATTTACGAGTCACTTCCCTTCTCGCTCCTCTCTTTGTCAATCACTCACATCACCAGCCAAGATGCACGCCGCGGAAAGAGTTTCACGAATATTATGCGAAGACGTACGCAGAAAACTTCAGACTTCTTCACTCGTCTCCCCCCTCCCTGTCTCGTTGTTTACCGCGCTGTCACACGAAATCGATCGCATCGCGAGAAATCACGGATTTCGCGAAATTGACGAAACACGCGAAGAGAGAGAGAGAGAGAGACTCAACAAATACATCGACGAAGGAATCGTAGGAGGCCGCGACGCGACGTCGCGAGTTTATCGTTGCCGTGCAGCAGCGAGCGTGCTCCCTCGGGGCAGTCTTTGTGCTTGGAGGTTAGGTTCAAGCATCTGGCGTCGCGTTTCTCGGGCTTCTCGCTCTTTGTTGTTGCGTCGTACGACACTTTGCGCGTTCGCGACGGGATATACGCATCGCGCATCGACACCACGCACGACCGCGAGCAACTGGAACGACGTGGAGCCCCAAGTAGGAGTCAGTCCTCCAGCACGGAAGGACCGATGAAAAACTGCGCGAAAATCCAACCGTACTGACTGCGCGACCGGCGTCAGACTGCCGCGAGAACGGAGCGGGGATTCACGATTCAGTTGAGTGGCATCGCCCGGTTAGAGGGGTCGTCTCTCTCTCTCTCTCTCTCTCTCTCTCTCTCTCTCTCTCTTTCTCACTCTCGTCTCTTGCCGTCCTCTCTCTTTCTCCTTTCCATCTCTCTGCCGGCCGGTAACCCATCTCCGTCTCCTTTCCTCCGTTATACTGCCGCCACCGCGCCACCGTCGCTCCTGCTGTCCCTTGCGCCGTACTCGCTCCCCCCTCCAGACGACCACCGCTCGGCGGCTCGGCTTCCCCCTCTATGTAGCCCCCCGTAACTTCTGTGTGATTCAGTCCCCACCGCTGCGCAGTAGTGAAAGAGTATCGGTGCGAGAAGGAGAAGCTGTTGGTACGAAAGAGACGAACGAGTGGTAGTGCTTGTGTGTAAAGAGATGAAGACGAGCGAGAGCGAGAGCAGGTGACAAGTTTAGCGGAACAGAGACTGCGGCTGGTATCACGACGGAGAGGACTGCGAGTGCGCGGTTGACCAGATAAAGATGGCGCATGGTAAGTGGAGTATGTGTGTGTGTGTGTGTGTGTGAGAGAGAGAGAGAGAGAGTTTGTTAGTACTGTCGCGCTCGAACGAGAGAAGCAGCGTTTGCGAGAAAGATAACGAATGCATCAGCCGCATGACAAAGATGAACACGAGCGAGAGTACTATAAGTGAGACGCGCTGGTCAGACAAAGAGTATCGTCATTGTCGCGATAAAGAGACCTTGCCAACGATGTATCGGTAGGTAAGAGACGGCGTGAAGTAAGCGGAATGCGCGCGCAGGCGCTGTACGCGAAACTCGGCACGCGGTCGCGCCCAAACGCATCACCTCGCGATTCACATATTGATGTACTACGCTCTTGCACTCGCGGCGAGCCGATTGCGACCGTCGCAAATGAGAGAGAGAATCGTAGACGCTAAAGACTGACTACGGTACTCGCCCTCGTATATACGTATCACTTAGAACTGCGTAGGTAGTTACGTGAGTTTATCGCGTACGAGTTCGCGCAGAGGTCAACCTCGCCGCTTCAATCGAGCTTGCGCGCGTGGACACGCTATCTATTCGCGCGACTCTCTTAGAACAGTTTTAATTAGCGTAAAAGACAATTGACTCCTTCGACCACAGCACGATTTTTCACTATATGCATAATTAGTACAGTGGTTCTTAAAATATTTACATAATAATATTTACATAAAATGTAATGAAATTCTTTTAGACCGTTCACTCGTTATAATAAACACTCGGTATTATTCTTGGAAAAAGATAACATCTGCACTATTCAGTAGAAAAATAAATATAAAAATGTCAACAGTTGCCAATGAATTTTAAGATGCTTCCTTTTCAGTAAAAATTTAAAAGGATTATTCTTCCACGATTTTTATTATTTTATCAGATATCTTAATAATAAATAATTGAGCCTTTCTCTCTCTCTCTCTCTCTCTCTCTCTCTCTCTCTCTCTCTCTCTTTTATTAAAATATTTAAAGTTTATCGTACAAGTTTTTACAATTTATTTATGTGTTTTGAAGATAAGAGTTTGCCAGAACTTTTTCCATTTTTAATATTTGAATATTTAATAATAATGTTTGATGTATAAAAATTCTTTCACAAAGTTGATTTAACTTTCTTAACGATATATTTCCAAAGTTTGATGAAATTTTACTAAGTATTTCATTAGCACTAACTAATCATTCCGTAGATCCAACAATGCATTAGTGTGTTGACATATATATCCTATATTTTGAGCGAATTTTATTCATGCATTACTTTAGACGACTGAATTGGGTAGAAAGTGGCGAGATAACTGTTCTATGCCCATTATCCTCACGCCATCGATATACATCCTTTGCAATTCGAAAGCTATAATCGTGTTCGCCCGATTACTTTTTATTTTTATCGTTTTCGAGAAATAAAGTCTGCCGAAGTAAAATTTTTCTAAAAAATTAATTCGCGCGCGATATTTCTTTCGTATTCGCTACACACATACATACATCAATGAACGCTTTCAGTAGAAAAATGAGTGAACAGCGATTAAATATACATCATTGGATGTATATTTCGATTTCTAAATCAAATTCAACCAATTCGAGCGTCGTACATTTGAGATGTCATTTTCGTGTTGAATTCACTCAATATGAATATTTAAGTGTAGGATAAATATACTATGTAGCTTAAAGAGAGTAAAAGGTGAAACCATTTATAATCGCTGGCATTTAAGTTAAATTCGAACATAGTGGAAATGTATATTTGTGTTCTCCATTAGATGATGTAATATAAATGTCATTCCCCGCGTTTAGTCGTCCGTAGAACATCGAACAGTTTAAGGTTCACGAATATCGATCGTCGTGTTGCAATTTTTCGCGTCGATATTGTGCAATATTTCTTAGCACACAGCTGGATCTACTTTCTCTGCGCTCTTAAGAATTCTTAGGAATTCGTTAATTTTTTTTATGCAGCCGGTGCGATTGTAGTCTTTCCGCGTTTTTTGAATTCTTCGGCGAATGCAGTTCCATGTACACGCGGCATGCAAGACCGCGCTACGAAATGAGTCTGTGAAAATGCTGAGCCGTGGAGTTAACTAATGAATTCTGGCGCGGTTACACTAGCCGTCTCGGGCTCGGCTGCATTTCGAGGTTTTATCGTCGGCTTGAAATCAGCCTGCCTGGCAGATGTTCGCTAAAACCTCGACCTCTCTCGCGCGTCTCCCGTCGTGCATCCTATAGATCTCCCGTGACTCTCTCTGGCCGAAGGAACGCCAGAGCGTAAGATGCTAAGTGCCGAGCATCTTATTCCGGCGCGAGAATTCGGGCGTCCTCGTTCTTCGTCGCGCGTTATGGCGCGAACACGAGCTGCTGCGTCTCAAATTGTGCTCCCGGGATTCGGATTATGTTCTTGAATTTCGGAGTATCATGTTCGAGCATGCGAATCGTCGGTAAGAGATCATAGTACTTGAATTCATAGGGACGAAAAATATCAACGTAGAGAAAATTCGCACGGCGTTCTGGATATTACTGTCATCGTCGTTCTTATATGATTCTCTAAAGTAAATACTTTTTTAAATTATATTTATACATTCACAATTTTTTTTATATATAACAATTTAAGACGTACAAATATTTGTACAAAATTGAATAATTGCTCAAACTTAGTAACAATATATGTCTAATTTTTTTCTAACAAACCGCAACGTTATGCCATCCTACGGTCAACTGGTTTCAATTCAGCTCTCACTGTCTTATTGTTAGAACATATTCCTATTCTCTTTCCTAGTTTCTGAACTCTTTTATTATGCGAACTAACACTCGATGTGAGATGAAATTCCATGCCGGCAATTTTACGAAAGTTAACAAGTTTTTAGCCGATTAGACTTTTAATAGTTATTACGTACTTTGCTGAGTGCTACGTTTATCGCCAATTAAAATTGCGATGCAAACGTCGTTTTTGCAGCCAACTGTTCTCTCTTTCTCTCTCCCCCAAATCCTTCGAATCCTAATTACTAGAAGAAAAGGCAGTGTTTCCGCAATTTTATGTAAGTGTGTCCATTATTTGATAACACACCAAACTTTCGTGGGCGCTCACTATTCAGAAAGATTATTTCCCATGAACTCGTATTACTTCACGAAAATATTTGTGAGCGAAAATATTTGTTACTTTTTAAATACTCTCAATAAAGTCAGACATACTTTTACTTATAAAAATTACGAAGTAATCAAAATATCATTAACTTTTAATAAGAGATACTGAAAGTAAAAGTATGTGGTTAACTTTAAAGATGAAGCGTTTTCAGATTTATCAAAAATTGCAAAAATATTTTAACAATCTTGAATTGAATAAAGTAGCGGAAAGAGATTACAAAAATATCGCGCTTTAGTAAAGGATGTCTGAGTTGTTATTAATGTTATGATGCTCATTGTTTACGTTTAATAGTTGCTGGAAGAAAATTGTTTGCCGAGTACGCGCGCAATTTATTATATTTTTCCTTCTTTGAAGTTTACGACAGGAAATGAAATTCTTTTTTATTCTTTCTTCAGATACACAATCATGTTTCTGCGAGCGTAATGACGGAAAATAGAAATTACCTCGTACATTTCTCTTTGCTTTCTATATTGATAGAAATTATCAAGCGATGAAGCGACGTATCGATTTTGTGTTCACTTTATATATTTCCACAATTTATCATTGAATATTCTAGGAACTCTTCTCCTTTGTATTGAAAAGGATGCTTAACAGAATTCGTTTATTCATAATTAAATGAAGTCGGTTGTAACAGAATAAATTCGAAGTAAATGCGTCTCGGATTTATATATATTACAACGAAGAATTTTCCTAAAGTCCTGATTAAAAATTTGTGTAAATACCGCGTATGAATTTATGCGCGAAAATCATCGGTGTAGAGAAGTTCGATAAAGAATTTCTCAAGTTCGTGTGTCATTTCTAACGTTCTTTCTCCTCGCGCGCGCGTGCTATGATATTTATATCTGGCAATCGGTAAAAACTGGAAATAACACGTATCTAGAATAAAATTCTGTCTCCGATGGATTCAAACGGTACATCAAACCGGTCCGCGATCGAATCGTGTACATAGTCCATACCGGCGGCGTCTGACGGCTTTGTCAGTAGACAACTCCCTTGTTCTTCTGTTTGTCTTGTCTCTTTTGAGCTGATATTCCATAGCACCTGGTACTCTCCTAGCATCTATCGGAAAGCGAAAAGCACGCGGATACAGTATGTGCAGACGAAGCGCCAGAGAGTGCCGTGCTTCATCGCAGATGAGCTCTCCTTTCCGTTTCTCGCGCACGCGATTCAATTTTCCTCACTTTGCTTCGAGTCGCGGCGAGAATGTTCTTTAATGAGATTGTAACTCGTAAATTCTTGTAAAATTTTTTGTACCTTTCGTGTAGAAAAGGTACAAAAAAAAATATCGGGGATATCGTTGCTTTCAGGTCACATGATTATATGATAAAATTATGTTCTTACGTTTTACTATAAGAAAGTTATTTTTTGCCGATTATTGAAAATTGATGATTTTAACAGGTTAAAGTGTTTTCTGACATTAGGTACAGATGTTAACGTCGCTATTAAAGCTATTAAAGCGATGATAATCTGTTCTTACAAGTAACTCGTTAGTCGATACGTTCCACACCTGTTGTGGATACCACAAATGTGTGATCAAACAGGCACGGTACGCTTTGACGCATCGAAGGACACTGTACGTGCTAATTAAATGCGCCCTTTAACGTGATACAAGGTCCGCGAAGCATCTCGTACTGGATGAAACACTTCATAATATCGATCGATAGTCTGAAGGAAATATGAAACACGTTACAAATGCGACACGTTTTATATAAATTATTACATAATCGCGATATTTTTTAAATAAATTGACAAATTTGTATTTCTTAACGAAAAGCATTTACAATATCGTTATCTGCGTGTACGATTATCGGTACTTATAGACACTTCGTTAACATGAATTAAAGTATTATTGATCTCTAACATGAATTAAAGAGCCTCGAATTATATCGCACATTATGTATATTGTAATATGATCTAAGCTTAAGATCACTTTTAAGCCGATATTTCTCAATCAATTTCTTTATACTAAAGGAGTTCCAAATCTTTGTTTGGAACGTTCTCCTAAATTTATTGGCGAATCGTCCACACAGAAACGGCTCAGTTTCATCGTCAGCGCTATTAATAATCGTTTGTCGGATCTTTCGCTGCAAGAGGAAGAGTGGTACACACCGGTCTAACGTACGACGTTAGCTCTTCAATTTACGACTAGCAAGTTATGCTATCCGGTTGAAACGTATTGTAGTCATTAAGCGCCGATCGATTAAGCACCGTCGCGCGGATGTTTATACATCCTGCACGTAGGTACATGTGCTTGCGTCTGATTTATCAACGGACTCGCGGCGCCCTTGTCTGGAAATTAACTGGCGGATTGCAACGGGATGAAAGTGGAAATGGTACGTACATAGATATAGAATACGTTTGCAGACGATTTGGAAGTCCGTTGGCAATGGAACATTAACTAATTACCTTAAACTGGCAGACCTGGCGTTTCCGCAACTTCCCCAATTCAGCCATCGCTATCCCGTTATCGGAAGGCGGAGACAGATTATGTTAGTTAGCATGCGATTTAATTAAGTCCCTCTGACGCACCGTTAGCGAAGATCAATGACAAGACGGAACTAACTGTGAAGATTGGACTGTTACTGATGATCATGTCGACGAGACGTATGACCGATTGCTGACAGGGCTCTTAGAAATAGTAGACGGCTAAATCTAAAGCTGCATATCAATTTGATGAAAAAAAAACGTTGCGCAAAGTTTATAGTATGTTATAATTCAATTTATTTAATGAATATTTCCCCTTTATATGTAAAATAAAAGATACTGCTATGATAGAGAAATATGATGGTAATAAACCATATTTTAATAAATATTTGATTGAAGATTTGATTTCGAGCGATAATCTGAATAAAAATTTCCGATATTATATATATGGAACGGAGATGGATGGTTAAATAGAATTAAATAAGATAAATCAATTTTTCTTGCATAGTATATACTTGCTACGATAGGTGATCCTGCCGCGAAGCAAAAATTAATAACTTTTTTCTGGTAAAAGTAGCGAAAATTGAAAGATTATGGAAATCCAACGCAAAAAACACGATCTTATGTATGGCAGCGCACGGTTGCAAATTCCGGGTTAAGCTGCTAGATTCCTCGCTGAAGGACGGAAATCCGTAGATGTAGCTCCAAGTAGTCCCGTGCGCGGCTGCGTCGATACGTCGCGGTAACGATTTCTATTACAAAACGGATTTCTCATGCATCACCATGTCACATTGGTCTCTCGCCGGGCGCGCCGTAAGCTCCTTTCCGCGCGCGCTTCTTCGAGGTTCTCGATCTCCTGTCTAGCGTGCTGGATAGATGCCGGCGACGCGTCTCTGTAGTGTGTCGGTCGTGTTCGTGTTCGCGGCGAAAAATCGACACGCGGCAGCGTGATCTCGAGAGAACATACAGAAAAAGAGAGCGAGAGAAGAGACGGTCAGATCGAAACGCGAAACAGCTAAAGTGATTGCACGTCAACCACCTTTCTGCGACTCGCTACGCCGTCCTACGTTCCCTTCTCTCTCTTCTACGCATCTCCGTTCCGTCCTACGCTCTTCGACGATGCCGTCGTCGCGTCTTCGATATCATCGCACCACGGTTCGATCGTAAATCAAAACGCAGCCCTGTCAGGGACGCGAAGGTACCAAACAAAATCCATAAATTTTCGCTCTACTGCGCCCGTGGTGGTTTCCGTCAGAAGTTCTCGAAGTTCCGAAAGTAGTATTTCTGCTGCTCGCGTTGCTCCCCGACCTACGAGAATGGAGGTGCGCACGTAAATAATCTAGGGATGAGGAGTTGGAGGGTACGCCAAAGATGGAGATTCGAGGGAACAGGGCTGGGTACTTGCCATACCTTACCTTAACGTGAGAATCATCAGTGAGACGGGCAAGGACGACATTCGTTAGAGAATCCAGCGGGAGACTGGGAAATGGGATGCTGGAACAGGATCGCGCTTATGATGATGGCAACGACGAAATATTTTACGCGTATTGTTCTCTTTCGTGTTTCACACGATTATCTTTACGGTTAACGGTGAAATTTTTAACGCGTCATTGTCTTATCGCAGAGGCAGAATATATAGGCGTTTCGGGATAAAATATCGTATTTGGAGACGATATGAGGAGAAGTAAACGGTTGTAAAATAGGAAAAGTTAATGGTGCAAATCGGGAAGAAACTATCTGCGCTGCATTTGCCTCTTTCCGTCCGTTTTGCGGATTCGATGTGTACGTGCGAAGTTTTGCCAATGGGACAAACATATCTCATTTTTCGGGGCGTCCACTTTCAAACTCCGGAAATTTAAATCTCTTCTCTACCGTTCTTTGCATCGGGCGGAATTATTTTTTTGAAAATTATTCAACGACATTTCGTCTCGCGAACAATCATACTTCCAAGCGTGAAGTCACAGACATAAATAAAAAATATATAACAAAGAACGTTGCCATTTTTCGCAATCTTAATAAATAACGACTCGGCGAAGGGCATGGTAAATTATTTAGTTTTAGCCCGAGACAACATTTAACGGAAGTTGCGAATCGTGTCCGCAAATAACTCCCGTTTCCCCTCATCGCGGGCCGTCTGTTTTCGCAAAAAAAAACCGAAGTGTGACGCGCTAGATCCGGATAAGAAATTGGGCTAATAGGGAATCAGTAGGTGCTTCTTCGGCGACATTAAGGCGATCCCCGATGCTGTTCGCACGAGTCCGCCACACGTACGACCATTTCCGCCTCACACCATCCGGCGGAGGATTTGTACCGCGTCGTTTCTCGTCGACAAGGAAGGTAATCGAACCGCGTTTCCACCACTGAAAGCGATATTACCAGTAACCGGTGATGCAGTACCGGTCGTTCATGGAATTGGTCACGGACGATCGTTTTCCCGGGGCGTGCGAAATTAGGTCGGTCTACGCGTGTCCGTACGAAAGTCACGGCGATCTGGGGCGGAATGAAATTGGCCGCGTGGTGACCAGTGCTTTCTCTCTTTCTCTCTCCCGTCGATATCCCACGGATGCCTGATTTATCCAGAATCCAGAATTTCGTAAGAATAGATATTGGTCCATCTGAACTGTCGCTGACGCTCGCAAAACGCAAATAGGAACATAACGTGCCGGATTTCCTTTATTAAGCGTATTATTGTTGTTACGACTCGGATTTTTTGTCGAACGAATGAAGAAGCATCTAGGATCAGAAATACGCGCATGCTCGGCACAAATCTGACATCGGAAATTAATGGTCCAAGTTAGATCGTATAATATTCTAGACTGCGCACACATATTATCTTAATTTGAAAAGTTTTTCAACGATTGCTCCATTCGTTGCTTATGGATCTTCTAACTTGCCAATCCAATTCCAATTCTATGATTTATTTTGATTCTATGTCTCTTTCTCATTAGAGCAAAATAATTCACGCAAATCTTTACATTTCACGAATATTACAGATTTTTTGTATAAATATTACATAATTCATTTAATAACACGCATAATTTTTTTGCAGTATATTTAAATGAAAAAAATACCGAGTTGCGCTAATATATGTGATATTGGATTAATTGGGTTGTTATTTAATTCGACTCATCGGAACTCTACTTTTTTCATAATATATTTTCATTGATTTTACGAATTGTATTATATTTCTATATATATATTATCAGTCATTAATTTATAACTAGAGAACTGAGTTCTTGATAAGCCATTACAATTGTACGTACGTAAAATAATTTTTCCAATTAAAAAGAAAACAAGAATATAAATTATTATTTGCATGGAACATAAAAATATATTTTTTTTTGTTCTCTCTTCGTACGCCATTTTAATAATTAAACATTCTACCTACCACACTCTTAGCATCGATCGCTCGCGCGTTTTGCTAGAAATTTTATACCATTTCAAAACAGAAGAAATTGTGTGCCGATGCGAAATTTGTTTTGTATACTCTGTCGGTAGTATATTTCGGACTTTTGATTTTATTTATTTGCAACTCTGGCAATGTCGTCTATTTTTTTTCTTTCAGGCAACATTTTTTAATCATAAAATTATTTCAGCGTGAAATCATATCGGTGCGAAATAGAATTGTAACGACATGGACTTTTTCATTGAAAATTGTTGATTTGCATTTTGACGATGGACACTGTATTTTCAAATATCAGCTTATTTTTCTCACTTTGTTAACGGATCGCGTAATTAATGCTGAGTGTTTTTGTTGCACATTACAGAAATTTCTACAAAAAATTTTCAATATGTTTCCATTTTTCTCGCGGAAAAAACGGACGGAGAAAGAGAGGGAAGCAGGCACGACATGCCTGGGGTCCGTGCGCTTCGGTCCCTCGACAGTATGAAATTCTCCATTTAGCTGTATACAAAGTTGAACGCATCTGGTTCTTTACGGCAAGAGCAGCGGCGGTGTTGAAATTTTCACGCGGCGTATTACGAAATTCTGTGGAGTTTCCTCCGGTTGCAAAATTCGATGCATCCCGCGACAACGATGCGAAACACGATCGTCGTACCCCGGCGTCAAAGCGGATATTGTGTATCGCAAGCGGGAGGGGAGAGGGGAGCATTGCTAAAATTCTTTTCCGTATATTTCTTCGCGTACTCACGCGTTGTTTTTATTTAGCGCATTTTCCCGAGATCGGAGACTCTTCCGGAATAGAGTCGATCGTTCCCATTCCGGAATTTCTCATCAAGCTTTGCCACTGCAGCCGTTGTTTTTGCCGTTGTTTCTGCACCTTGCGAGACTTAGGCGGTGGCGCTCTGCCCTTTCGCTCTGCCCAATAAAAGGACTGGGTCGCCAGCTTTAATTAGGTTCAGTAAGAGTCGCAAGAAAATATCAAGAACTCGGCGGAAATATATTCTATTGTTGCGTTTGTTGTTTTTAAATTATTCACAATGCGGCCAGTGCGTAAAAGTAGTGCAGAAAATTTTCACCAACAGAGAAAGACAAAGCATTTAATTTATTTGCGAAATATTGTTAGAGGCATTATTAATATAGAATGAATTAAAAATGAAAAAATGTGAAAAGAATGGTACAGTAAATAAGGATGGTCTCATATTACTAATTTTTTTATTTTAATAAGATATGATGTAAGAGTTGATTCCGTTAATTGAGTGTAATTAAGACAATACGACATACATATATCTATATAATGTTGCATCCCTACGTTCCATCCCTGCGGTATGTTTGCGCGATTATATTTTTATTCCGCTATGCTTAGACTCAATTATATAATAACTCCCTATTTTATTGAGCGACGAGATTGTCGAGCGGCGTTAGCTAGCAAAATGCTGTTTTATCCGGCAGATACGTATGCCAACGAGTATGACGAAGATGAATTCGTTCTCCAGCCCGCGAGAGGATGGGTATGCGTAATTCATCAGCGTAATTGAGCCCGGGCAGACCAAGTTTGTAACGCTTCACGAATCTCATGAGCCGAGTACCATTCCATAATAGCACGTTAATTTTAGTACGCAATTTTCAAGCTTCATTATAAACCAGATTGTGCTGCATCCATTCTATAATTCGCAAGATTGATCTCGGTATCGATTCAAAGTTGCCGAGCGAAAGTCTCACGGAGAGAAGTTCCGTAAGGAAACGATAAAAATAAAATTGCATGCAGATAATTAGCGTACGATAATACAATGCATAGATATGGCTTTAGTATGGCAGACATATCGTTCTATGAAACAAGGCAGCTTCATAACGTAATGGAGTTTTCTTGTTTCGTTCCTGCTCTTCTTTCCTTGGCCCGTTTCTTCGTTTCCGTAGTAACTTTGCTGTTCCTAGCAAGGACAATGCCCTTCTTCTCTTTGCGAGACATAGACGTTGCGACATAATACTTAAATTAATCTAGTAAATTTCCACGAAATCTCGTGACTTGCGCGAAATTAGCTTACAGTTGTTGCTATGGCGAAAATATTTACGTTGAGCACACAACATGTCTGCGAGAAAATTAAAATATAACACGTGTCACATATTGTACGAAAAAGAAGAGAAATGTAAGAACAGCTGCGCACAACATTTTCAAATATATGAACAAATAGATGCATCTTAATTTGAAAATTGGACGAATACGATGATACAAATACGTAATTTTCTATTTTTATCTCAGTTCCCCTTTCGCGTTAAAGGATTTTAAACGCATTAACGAACAAGAGAATGGCAATAACAAGGGTAATAGTATTTACGATCGGCATAATTCCCAGCTGGGAAACGTGCATTACGTCGTGGAGGCCTCTCGCTTCACGGCTTCGTAATCTAACTCTAAATTAACGCAGCCTAATTCTCGTCCAATTCTCAGTTTTGCAAGCGCGATTAACGGCACTAGTTTTATTAAAACGAGTTCCGATAAAGTTAACACCTGTTCTGGCCAACGACGCTACATTTGGACATTTAGATAAGTTAACAGGCTAGTCGGGCCGCGTATGAGCGTGCTTTTGCACATTTCCCACAGTCCCTCTTTTTTTTCTCCCTCGTAACTTCCCTCTTTCCCTTTGTGGAACCGTACCTCGTCCCTAGGGTGTTATATCTGTATTCGTATTTATTTCGTAGAATGGTTGACTCCGGCTGTGATATCCGCCATCTCTATAGCGAAAAGCAAACTCATCACAGCTGTTCGTCGCATGCAATCTCCCGGAAAACAAGCCTTCCGGCGACTCGCGAGTTTGATTGTAAAAGGCAAATTGCGTTCTCTCTAAGAAGGTTCCATTTCTTTTTTCTTTTTTTGTTTTTGTTTTTAGGAACAGTAGTCATGTAAAGGGACGACCGGTAATCTCATGGAAATAATGAGAAAGCACTCGTGATCTGCGCTGTGCCTCATTCTATATACATTCACGAGATTTATCGATATATTCTTTAAATTGCTCATTATTTAGCGCGCGCGCGTCGACAATATTTCTGCTCTGAAAAATATAGACGATAGAAAAAATAACTATGAAATGCAACTTAAAAGTTGCAACTCAATATTCTTTATACATACATGTAAAATCCCGGGATGCACTATTGACGGTCTATTAGATATAAATCACCAATCCGTGGATGATTTGGAGAAATGATTAATTTAATCAGTGTACGTCTGCGAGAGAAAGAGAGAGAATATTTAGAGACGATATTTATATTTTATAAATCCGGAGAGCGGCGCGTTCGCGCGATTCGATATCGGCAAATATTTCATTTTACCGCCGTCGCGTTTCGTGCTGCTATACGTCTAAATACCCTTTCCCCGCTCGATGTGACGTTACCCGCCCGAACGATTCCACCCGCGAGCAAACTATAAATCTGATAATCGCCATACGACAGTGCCACGAATGTGTATTGGAACGGGCGTGCGTGTGTCGCACGCGAGAAGAGAGAGAGAAAGCTGCACGTATGTGTGTGCGCGCGTATATTTATGCACGCGCGTATATATCTCGGCGAACTGTCGGTTGCCGCGTTTTTTTGTTTTTGTCTCTTTTTAGCTATTGGGAAATCGGTATTAAATGCACGTAGGCATGCGTGCAAACATCGCGGTTCATTAAATTAATCCGGACACGGACTGACGTATAAATGTTGAACGTGCGAGTTCGCCGCGACGTGCTCCGTCGTCGTAATTTCTCTCGGACGCGTTCTGCCGATTTTAAATCGTGCAGCGAATACTCGGCTGATTCCAAAGAAATTAAATTGCTAAATAGCTACTGCATCACCAAAGCGCAAGCGTTGATAATATTGCACCATCCTCTTTGTGAGGCTACTTTTACAAATAACCGTGAGTTACAAATTTAAGAAATAGTATAATATTGTGTACAGTGTATTTTTTAATTAATTAAAAAACCAATATATTATATTTTAACATATATACTTTATTACTTTATAAAAATTATTATTAACTCGTTAGCCGTATATATATATATATTATCGATATAGTTTTACATAAACATTTTGTCTAAGAGAAGATAATATAGAAATGACGTAATATGCTTAATTGCGGTATCACGTAAAGGTTAATCGAGAAGTGAATGGTGGGTGCGGAGATTGATTCTCCTAATGGCAAATGCACTTTGCTTTACCGGTAGTGTGACTCATCTGCACCTTTCGTTTGTTCGGTATTATGGGGATACGGTCACTAATAGGGAGATGAATGGTAGACAAAGCGCGAATGCCCTGAATAGTGGCTGCGCGAACAAAAGCTGCCACTGACAGCCACTTCGCGATCTCTTTGTCTCAACTCATAATCGCTTATCCATAACATCGGTACCGACCTATTTTACTAATTAGACTTGGATAAACGATATTAAAGAGAAGTGTGTGTGTGTGTGTGTGTGTATGTTTGTCGTGTATTGAAAGGGTACGTTCTCCATGCCAAAGAATTTTCTTTGACGGATCGTTGATTCAATACTTCGTCTTTCGCACAATCGCAAGATTGTGTAGAAAACAGTTCGGTGAAATTGCATTGCAGGTTTTGTGTCATTGGCCTGGAAGAAAAATCTTGCTGTTGGCAAGAAAAGGTGTACGCCTCGAGCTCTATCTTCTCCGTGCGTTTCGGACGATACGTGCGTCTTGAGACTTCGAAAGGCTCTCTAGAATTCCCCATGGTGCTACGAGTTCAAGAACTCTCTTGTGCCCCTCCAGGAGAATCGATATCTCGATAGATTCGACAATCTTTCGGGAATGGGGCGTGGAATTTCGCGCAACGCATTTTTTCGGTTGCTTCGTATATACCCATTTTGATAATAATATTAGATATATATAAATAGCCGTTATATATTATATATTTTCTTTTTTTTCTGTAAAAACGACAGTATTTACATTCTTTGATATATTTTTGGTATTTTATTTGCGGAATAAACATGCCAATATATACTTCCCCTTGAGTTTTTAGTAATTTTTTTAACGCGATATTTATCTTCTATGGAATTACAGATATAGAGACCTTATCACACACTATCGAATCGTATTTAAAACAAATATTATAATAGACATATCTATTTTATTTCATAATAATAGCTTAATATTATTTCATAATAATATATATTATTTTTTTTTGTAAAGAAAAATTATCTTCCCAATTTTCGTCCGGTAGAGAAAGGGAAACGGCAGAGCTCAATTTTGCGAAAAAGCTTCCGCGGAATAATTATTTCTCTCACGGCGGCGCAATAAAATTGTTAGACAAAATGTATAATGAAATTAATCGGACAATCAGTAGCTTTAGACCGCGCAGTCCCAGAATTTGCAACGGACGTGAGAGCGATAAGGAATGTCCAATAACCCGAGTGGGTAAGTCGGGGACTTCTCGGCATGCGGAACACGTCAGTCCGATAATCTACGAGTCGATAACTTACTTGCCGAATTTCTGGTCAACCCGACACAAATTGTCTGTCCGTTCCGCACCTTATAACCTCGCCTAATTACAAACATTATCGCCGAAACGCTCGTCCATGTGCCGCGCAACAGACTATAAACGATCGCAGCTGCAGCCGATAATCTTGCGATTTTACACCCGACGTTTTACTTTAATTTAGCTACGCATTTTTGCATGCGTCGGCCGCGTAATTCCAGTAACTAGCAGATAGCGACGTTATTTATCGCGCTGCATAAATAAATTATATCAGCGTAACTGTCACTGATGAATATAATTACACGCATTTAGCAAAAAGTATTTTAGTAAGAATTTATTTTAGTTAACTGCAATTAATCTTAGTTAACTATTCCTGCATCCCTTTTGGGAAATAGAATTAGAAAGAGGCGAAGTATACATCAATTAAATTAAATTACGACTAAAATTGTCTGACATCGATGAAATCGGTCATACTACATATGATATTTATATTAACAATAAGTGTATAATATTATTACACTCTTGCTGCAAAACGAATAAATTCAATAGAATTACATAAAATATGATTACAAAATAAGAGCTGTTTTTGTTGAATAAAATCTCTTTTACGAGCGAAGCTCATTAACATAACGCAAATGTCGTTACGTCCTTAAATATATTTATAACTTATCTCGCACGTATATAATTGGCTATTATAAATCTTACATTGCTGCAAATAACGAGCCAAATAACCGATAGCAATATTTTCTCTCCATCCTTCGCCTTGGTTCTGAAGGAACTTATAGTGGTCGTTAAAGTCGTCGCTCTCTCAATGTGTGTACTCCGAATAACAACTCATTACCGAGTCTCGATTGCGGCCCGAAGAAATTATATCGCGCCGAGGGCGCGCTCGTTTTTAGCGCACCACGTCCTTGATCGCTCACAACCTCTCTCGCTTTTACTCTTCCTGTCGCTGGTAGAGCTAAAACGGGACGACTTGATGGAACAGCTGCACCCAGTTAATTCACGGCAGCGACCGGGGACCGTATACACCTACCGTCACACGGATCTCGCTTCCACCAGGATTCTCTCGACACTCTCGCCACTATCAACACCCCAATTCTGCTCGATAGATCGGCGACCGGAATACATAGGTAGTTTCTCTATTATATCGCTAGTTCGCTAGTTTCGAGTAAAATCCGTGCGAAGAAGAGGCGAAGCAGAAATGCTGAGAGGCTATGAGAACGTATTCCGGAGTACTGCGAGATGCATGAGCTGGAGGAGGTGGAAAGGGTGAATGTGCGATGCACATCGGTTGTGCATACATGCGTTGCCCTTTCCATAGACAAGCGCCGACACTGATACGTGTTCGGGAGACTAAATCGTTCTCGCATAGCTGTGAGCGCGCGTGCCGACCCGTCTTTCAAAAGTGTGACGTTCTACCGATATCAAAGTAGCCCGGGCTTTGACCAAGAACGAGTATTGGAGTTAGAGTGTGTTAGATTTTCTTTCTAATACAGAATATATCTTGTCGTGGATATTGTGATACGAAGGGCTTGATCACGGTCTGAAATAAAAACGCGGAACATTTACGGTAAAGTAAAACTCTTCGAAAATTTTATCACGAAAAAATTTTATCCGTAGAGTAAACGTGCAGTAATTAAACGGGCTTGGATGAAAATTACATTACGAAGACCAGAATTTTCATTTTGAACGTATTCTTCTGGCGATGGCAATTTTTTTTTTAAATAAAAATGGATTTAGCGGTTATCAACGTTGCGTGAAAACACAAAAAAATATGTGAATGGGATACGCGGTCGTGTTACAACAAATTTTATCCATAGGTTCATGATGGATATTCAATGTTAAACTATTTCGCTTTGTTTAATACGTAATACAGCCGAATTTATGCTCGTAAGAAGCTTAGCTCTGTTTACTGTTTCGAGTTAAACTTTACGGTCGGTATTCGCGCGCATTTAGCAACTGGAAGCATGTGCATAATAGCACCGTTCGAATTCAAACTATTTCGTTGCACAATCGAAATTCTGACCGAAATTTCTGCCAATGTAGCGTAGCCGCTTTCGAATGGCGATAAATGCAATCTCGCGTGCTGTTAGTTCGTTTTGAGTCGATGCTGACTAGCAGAAATTCAATTTTACGACGAGCGGAATTTTTTTTCTTTTCGGACACGCGATATAATCGCAAACATCATCCGAATGGACGGTGCTTACAGGTTGCATTTTGTTCCAGTGATTGTTATCAAGTAATTTATCTTCCATTTTTGTTGTCGTAGAATTTTACATGATATTGTTTTTTTTTGCATCGCGAGATTAAATGTTTGCACGATTAATATTATTCTAGTTCTGTATATAACACGATTCAATTATATTTGTCGGGAATATACATTTTGATGCCATTTTTTTTCCTTACAATTTCATTATATACGATCTAAAAAATTTAACATGAAAGATCCTACGAATAAGCAAAAGGCCGATTATAATAACGAGAAATGTCCACTTCAAATAGTTTCTCCGCAATGTTTATCATTGCGACGTAATTTGCAACTGTGCAAGTTGATAAATACAACAGCGCACGATAAATGTAGCAACTCTCTCGTGATTTATTACGCGAGGTAGATTTCTCGTCGTGGCGACAAACACTTTAAAATGTAATACTATTTATTTCGCCTTTTATTGATGTGGATATTTTCTGCGGAGATTGTGGTCGCAAAAATTTATTTTCAACGGTTATTTTATTGGTGAATTGTAAACAATGAAGCACGAACACGGACACGGAACGACACGTAATCTCTGGTAACGAAAAATTGAAAATTCTTTTCGCACACTCACACAAATATGCATAGTGTCCTCTTGATAGAGTTTGTGTGATACTAGATTCGATAATTCACTTTATATGCGATTCACTTTTTATGTCGCCTTTTCTTTAGATAGTATATCTTTTAGCGAGACGCGTTGTATGTGTGAGTATGTCTCCGAACTTTTCGCCGCATCTAATTATTTAAAATAGAAGTCAATTCTTGCTTTCGTATGATCTTTTTGATAAATTGTAAAATCAAAATATACTGTTGCAAATAGACTATTATTAAAGAGAGCTGTCCAATACGATTTTCATTATTAGGCATCTGTCTTGTCAAGAGATGTATGTCTACTTAATATTTGCAAAAAATCTTTTGACGCATTATAAATTCAATAAATTAAGTATCGACTTTAGTCTCAATATCTATGAAGTACATTCATAAACTTACGCTGACGTCACTCTGCTTCACGTAAATTTTACACGCTTTTTAGTAGCTGTTTTGTGCGATTTTATCTCTGTTGACGTATCGACGTATATATACGGTAAGAAACCCGTTCCAGCTCGTTGCGAGGCATCTCATCTTCACTCTCGAAACCGAATAAACAACGACTGCCGTGCACGATCGTGAATTTCCTAGTGGAATCGCGGTCTCCACCCCGCGAGCTAGCTATTCAACCCCTCTCGTAGTAAGTACGTGACTAAATATATTCTTTTCCATTTTCGAGGGAGGCTTCGGGCCCGAGGACGGAAAAAGCGTCGTGTTCCAATTCACGTTTAGCACGATTGCCGCGTATATTGTAGATAGATTCGTTCATGTTTAGTCGACTTACCTCGTCGACGTGCTTCCACGACGAATTACATGCTTCTCGTGAAGATCAAACTCCAAAGTGAAAACTCTCCTTTTTCCACGGACGTAATCGCGCTGTGCACTGGCGACACCAGCATGACGCGCCGTGACGCTAAAAGAAATCCAACATATATGAGTTACAATATGATTAACGAATATTTATGGCTATTATACAATAGACACACTTTTATGAATTATCTATCTATACTGATTTTCTACTTTTTATATTACGTTAAAATTCTTGTTTTAAAGAATTATTTAAAGAAATACATTGTTAGTGCTATGTTTGAGTGATAATAAAATATAATATTATGCTACTTAAAATTCAGCGCGAATTAAATAAAGAAACGCATGTTTCTTTCACTAACTTGGATATATCGAAAAATATTCTCTCAAAAAATTTATTTATTGCTGGCAGTTGTCTATTAATTTTATTCACGATTCGTGCGAGATAATAATTAAAAAAGTGTGATATTCTTAAAAACATACAATATTTTCTTTGCATAATTAAAAAAAGAAAAGAGATAATTGTTTGAAACTGAACTTTCGATATAATGCTTAATGTAATACGCAGATTTATAGTTTCCTCGACGATCGTAACTGTTTCGAATGTGAAAAGTCGAAGAAAACTATATACGTAATAGTGTGTTCTGAAAGTTTTCCTGCCTTCAAAGTAATGCATTTATCGTCGCTCAGATCTCGGAGAAAAGATATACATGAGTCTTGATTTAAGATTGTACCTTCAAATTGCACCTTCCAAGTGTGAAAAATATTTCTTCTTGCATAATTCTCCTTGCGAGACGCATCGCGATTATATGCAAGTTTTTCTAAATTTTTCAAATGGATATGTAGTCAGGATTTTGTTTGTATACTCAGAATGTATGGTTGTTTATCGATAAATACTTATCGATGAAAATCGATGAAAGTGACGTCAACTCATATATGTCGGAAAATATTCTCTGGAAAAATTTATTCATTGCTGGCAGTTGTTTATTATCACGATTCACGCGAGATTAAAAAATGCGTGATGTTCTTAGAAACATATATATAATATTTTCTTTACATAATTGAGAAAAAAAGGGATAATTTTTGAAAACTTTTCATAAATGTAATAAAATTAAGTTTATAGATAATAATGATGTTCAGAAATATAAGATTCCCTCCAAAGAAGCGACAATTCGTATTAACTTAATTTAATAACTTAAATTAATAAGCGTAGAGAGATTGACAGAGTGTAATTTTAGAACAAGCTAAAATAGTGATTAAGTGAACAAATATTTTTGTGCTTTTCATTTTGCTCGAGTTTCGCGGAAAAAATAACGATAGTAAAGAAATGAGAAAATTTCAACGTACTTGTTTAGTTAGTTTCGCAAATGTCCATTCAATTGGGGAATCGCATTTGGCGTGCAGTTAATGTCAGATGTAGTCGAGATTTTTCATCCACATTGAGCGTTTGGAACTTTTTCCGTATGTCGCTCGTGGCGCGATAAGAAGGGGAAGAAATAAACGGCGCGGCGGTAAATGCAAGTCTAGCTGCCTAGAGAGCTGGAAACTCTATTTTATGGTAAATAGACGTTGCGCGGCACCGTAGGTGAAAAAAGTGAAGAAAGCAGGAAGAAAGAACGGAAAGGGAGTTAAGAACGGCACGGCAGTGCCGAGCCTCCAGCGAGTGGCGAGAAAGAGACGATAGTTTCACCCTCCGGTTTATCGGTTTTCGAACAGGATGCACGGTTCCACTCTCGCACTATCGGTTGCACATTATTGTCACCTTCCAGCATACAAAGCTTCGATGGGTATTCAGGCTTAGCTTACATTGAGGTCGCGTCGCGCTACATAAGGCGAAATGACATCTCACGAAATCGTAGATATGCAATTTCTTGTCATAAGCGATGACAAAGTAAGTGACAAAGAACATCGTATCTCGTAGTACTGAATGAAATCAGCGGTAGAACTATTGACTGTAAAATTTCTTTCCGCAAAGTAGAATTTTGATGTGCATAAGATTTATATGAGAAATTTTTTACGGATTTTCTTAGGATTTGTTTTTCATCCTACTTCTTTTTTATTATTACCATTTGAGTGCATAATCAAGCGAATCACGATACATAAAAAGCCACTGGTCGTACAATCATGGCACATCGTTGCATGCTATCAAGTAGCTTATCCGGAATTTTTATATCAAACGTAATTAAAATTTAATTAAAATATCTTTAAAACAGGAGCCGCGTAATAAAAAATCTAATAGCAATTTTCTGATATAATTTTGATGTGAGCTTTAAATTGCGACCAGGTCGAATAAAATTGTCATTCCCGAGATCTAGTTCATGAAAAATTAATCATTTTTCTTATTTTATTTCATTTTCACGTACACATATAAACGTGCAAGGCGACTTTTTGCCGACGAAATCTATTGGATATATTTTAATATTGGTGGGAGAGAGCTTAGTATACCCGGAATGTTTTTATTCTGAAGGGAAAGCTAAGTACGCAAACGGTTTTGTAAGGCTTGTGAGGCTTATTTTACTAATATCCCTCTACGCGCATATGATTGTCGCCGATTATCGCTCTTCCAATGCCGATGGAGTGAGATATCTCATTGAGACCTTGCGGAACGGTCAATGAGAGCACGTTCTGCTCCGACAAGCGGCTCGACCCGAATCGGTCGATTATGGAATCGTCGTTAATGGATCTCCTTTCCTCGTCCCGTATATCCTGTCATATAATGTCGCTTGTGGTGATGACTATATGCTCTAATGTCTCATATGAATCGCCTTGATGAGTTGACTGGGACAACTTTGTCCGCTTTTGCGCGCGACGAGGGATTGGCCTCCCATTTCCTAGATTGTCTAGATTGTTAGCATCGCGGAAATGAGTATTTTCTCTCATCATGTCTATCTGCTGTATGACATCCTCTGTGAAATAGCATCTTGATATTTCATAATGAATCATAGCTAAGCGAGTTTAAGTCGATCTGAGATGCGAATATGTAGACGAGAGTCGGAACAAATCATTCGATTTCATTAATCGATTCGGTCTTCTCTTGCTTCGGGCTTAACTCTTACTCGAAGTTACCGTTGTTATCTCGAGTCGTTGATTTGAAGTGCAATCGTCAGCGAAACAGAGTATTGATTCGCTTATTTACGATCGTAGAATTCGCATAAAGTCGTGCATTAGAAAATGAAGCGGACGTTAGTTAAAAGATAAACGGTTCGTCGAGGCTTGATTAATTCGGGGGTGCAAAGTGTCGCACGTTCATTTTCATCGTGCCGCGGACGGTTAGTGTTTTCGCGAATAAATGCAACAACAGCTTGAGAGAAGGGGGAAACTTCGGCATTAGGCGACGGTGGAACAATATTGAAAGTAATATATATTTTTTTTTAATAATCGCACGCGTCTATTACCTGTTTATTTGGGTCGTTTATTTTATTGATTTAAATAAAAATTAAAGAAATAAAAGCTTAAAAAGAATTTTTTTTCGGAAATTATATACACAATTATTCCATTAAATATATTTGTTTATTATTGTACGTATCGAATTTTATATTCGAATTTTTGCATTCAATAATAATTTTTTGATATATTAATTATTTTATAAGCACTATTATAATTTGGATCTTATATTTATATGTTACAGATCAGCATTTACGCAGTCAACTCCACTGTTGTGAGTCATCGATCGGTGAGTGAAAAACTTTTATATTGTGGTAAAAAACGTCAAGTACATATATATAAATATATTATATATAATTTTTTAATTTTTTGTGTTTTTTCAACTTCTATTTCTTCCATACAAATTTTTTAAATACTTGAGTGTTTTTTACTTTCTTTAGAAAGATTTTTTTAATTAAAATAGAAGGTATTTGCGATGAAAAAGTTTTGTGCAATTACGCTCTTGAAAGATTGACGTGTATTAATTGCGGGATACTTCATGTATGTATATATCTAAAGCTGATATCAGTTGCTATTATTTTGCTACAAGAAGATTAATGCTTGCGCGTGTGTATAACGCTTGCGGTGTGTATAACTACTGTATTATGGAAACGAGGTTAGCAATAGTAGTTTAGCGATCAACTGGCTTTTCTTGGGAACGCATAGTGTAATTAAGATATAATTGTGTTATCTCCTTGACGAGGGCGGAATATATAACAGTGTGATGCAACACCAACGATGAAAATTATCCGATATTAATTTCTGACATATACGTAATTTCTAGAATTTATACATATATTTGGAAAAGTAACGAATAATTATTATATTATGCACAAAAAGAATTATGGCAACACGAATTAGCACGCTTGCAATATATCGATATAAAATATAAAGCTATTTTATTTTTACTATATTTTACGTTTGTGACACAAATGTTATAACCGAATTACAATCAAGTTTTAGCTATATCGGATTGTTCTCTAGTTATAGCTTTAGTTACAGTTTTATTGCCAGATTGTACGTATATCTAATATCAAATTTAACAATGTAATTACATGGCAATTACATATACAATACACACATACACACACACATATATATGTATGTATGTGTATATATATATATATATATATATATATATATATATATATGACAAGTGTCAAGTATATTCTTTTCGCCGTAATATTTTATCTTGTTTAGAATACAAAGAGTCAACATTATGTAAATAGATATAATACACATAAATCAGAGGCGCTGTTCGCGCTTGTTAGAGTATCAAAGCAGCTTGCCCGCCTATTCGCAGCATGTCTATCTCGTTGGTGTATTCAACCAACCGCAGGGGACAAAAGCCACGCTAATATGTGCAAACTGACGAGGGCGCAAGAAACTGCTGGTTGGATGTTTGCCGCATATAGCGCTCGCATTATGAGAAATGCTGCTTTAGAAGGCGGTGCAAATAATTTATGCGACACTGATATTTCTAGAGACGATTAAAAATTTGATGTATTATTAAGGGGCAGCAAAATCTTTTATCTGAGATATTTGTTTCTTCGACAGAATAGGAAGCATAATTCGTGCATATAGAAAGAAATATCTAAAATCTTACATAATTTATAGAAAAAGAATGACAAAAACGCTAAATACTAGCGTCGTTGATATTTTACGTGAAAAATTTGTTAATTAATTATTGAACATTGTTACTAAATTATTTGTTTGCTATTTATCAGGAAACAGACATGTATTTAACGCGTGACGTACGCGGCGTTGTGGTATAACAAATTAGGATACCTAAATGTTTGTGTAATTCTCATGATTTCGGAATGCGGAGGGTCACAGTCAGCTTGTGCAATCGTCCTAACGAAGTGACGTTGATTAATCGTGGCGCTGTATTGTAATGCGAATTATGTTCATCCCGAGAGGAATTTGAAAACCGTCTACAAAGCTCCTTTAGCTCTTTCACAGAAGGATCATAATATTATATCTCTTTCAATTCAATTTCTTGTTTTAGCATATACTATAGCTACAATACCGTCACCAATTTGCAGAAATTTGCATATAATAGACGTCACAAATTGTTATTGATTACTTTAAATTATTAATTATCTATTATTAATTGTAATAGTATAATACGTGCATTTGCATGGTTCAGAATTTCAAACTATTCTTATTACTAACGTAAATTAATTATAACAATATTTCTATTTTACATATTAATAACTAGGTTAAATAGTTTAGTATTCGTTGCGCTTTCGTGTAAACGAATGCGCTATACAAAAGCTTTTTGCATCATTAAGCCAGAATATTTAATTTTACCTGAAAATAAATACCCTACTATATAATATATAAACATCGAAATTATTAGCTATAATAATACGTAGTTAATATTTATTTTATTAATAATTGCTCTTTAAAGTTAAAAAAAAAAAGATATCGCGTTCGAAAGCAATGAATTATTATGCAAATTAATGCGAATACTAACAAAAATGTTTTATACATTTTAGTTTATCTTATCGCCGACAATCGATATTCTTGTTTTGTATATTCAATATTTCGGTACATAGAGATGGCACAGGTAGTGAATAAAGCGTCAACGACCAATTTGACACGCAAAAAGTTCGCAAATCGTGTCTTAACGCTCGCGGCACCGCCTCGTCGTCGCGTCTAACGATCCCCGGATATACGTTAACGGGTATTACCGGTGCTGACGAGCGACGGGACGCGTTTAAGGATTAAAGTCGAGCTTATGAAAGCCAGTCTGGAACTCGCCGCGCTATGTGTGTACGTAGATTCGAGAACAGATGTTCGTAATTGCTCTCCTCTCTACTCCCTTCTGCTCATGTTATAAGTGGTGTGCCGCGCGTAAAGTTCTCCCTGAGAAAGCCGTTGTTTCGGCGCGCTTCGGTGGTGTTTACTTATCGGTACACGATGTGTACCTCTCGTGTGCATCATACGCGAAAATGTAACCGGATACTAGTTAGAAGTATTCGCTCCAACGCACACGCACATAAGCAAATGCGCATGTTGCATTTAAACATATGTATATTCGCGTGAAAGGCGTTGTATGTACCGATGCGTACATGAGTATCTATGTGTTTAATCATCCATATATAAATCAATTATACACATATATACAGTATATGTATATATATATATATATATATATATATATATATATATATGTATATATACACACACGGACCTCGAAGTTAGAGCGTAAGTAAGTACAAACGTTTAGGTGTATGTACATACATGGATGCTACGGTAGTGAGAGAGAGCATTCAAGCCGTGGAAGAAAAAGCCTCGTTAATTTCTACGGTGAAACAAGCCGGTGAGATTTACTTATATTTTTCCCAGTGAGCTTTTATGTCGGAACCCTGGCGCTGCCTCCGGGCTAAACTAATTTCTAACTCGCCTTAACCCCTCGCGCTTCATATCTGCTCATACGCGCGCATTGCAAATGTTTATTGCTCCTAGTATGCAATAAGAAAACTAATTAGAACATTATGCACCGTGTTTATTTTTCTGAAATTAATCCAATATGTCTCTTTCATCACTGCAATTCACCTTCCTCGACTGGCCCACATAGAACGGATAGCGCTTGCTAAAAGGATTGAAGGAGAAGCGTGTCGCGCATGGTACAAGCTTTCGTCATTTTCGCGTGACTAATATCCCTTTCCTTGATGAATTCCTTGGTCCTTGTCAAAGCAATCTGCCATCTTTTCAAGATGGTCCGAAGTTCGCGTAAAGGGATGAACGACGCGTGACTTTAAGATGGATGGTCGTCGCGACTTTCGAATTAATCGATACTTCTTGGAAGGATTAATTTAACTTGGATAAGAAGAAAAATAGCTTCTCTCTCTCTCTCCCTCTCTTTTTCTGCTTAGGTTGATGTCGTGTTTTTACGCGGATGGCTTTCGCATTATTTATGCAGAGGCGACGTCTGTGCAATGCAGCCAATGCGAAGTTAAAGACGATAGTAAATTTCCGTAAAGTCCCCGTATAAAATGCAAAAGTAAATACGTGATATATCAACATATGGCATTTTTAAGAGAACTATTGCGATTTTGCTTACAGAGATAAACAAGATTAAAAATAAATTTTCGTGCGCTTCGATCAGCATCGCGATAACGGATTTTAAAATCGATGTACTTGATATATAAATAGCCAATCGCAGCATTATAAACTAACAAGTGTATCATTAACGTAACGCAAAAAAATGCGAGCTTTATAACGAAATCGCATCATGATCTTCGTAAGATCATATTCGAAGAGTAAAGCGTAGAAGAGTAAAGAGTAGAATCGGACGATGTATATACGCGGCATGTTTGATTAGCAGGATCGCGAAATGTACAAAATCTATGCGAATTTTCACAGCTGGTGTAGGAATGAACTTTTTTTTCGATCTCAGCTCGTATTTTATCGGCCTGTATTTTTTCAAAATTTTTCTAGCAAGATCAACAAAACGTGATACGTCGTAATCCTTGATCAATTTCCGCGTCCCGAACTTGAATGGCCGATAAAAGTAATGACTAGTGCGGCAGTAACGTCGTTCCCAGTAACGTCGTGCGTCGTGAAATCCGCCGTAAGGGCGGATCATTTCTCCTGCGCTCGTTGCTAATTGATCCGTTGGCGTCGAGAACACGAAGCGTCTTTCCGACACGGTACGCTCACAAAAGCCACCCCTGAAATTTACTCGCACCTTCGCCGGAGTTTACTCAGAAGCCCGGCGCAAGATTGTGCAGTCCCGACGAGAGGAAATTCGGATAAGGCGAGGAATGAAGGAAGGAAGGAAGGATAGACTGTCCGGTTTACTCGAACCGGAAACACGACAATAAAGGTTTTTTTCATTTTCCGCGACAGCATGGCATGAGAAATTTATTCCGAAATATTATGATGCGTGAAAACATACATAAAATGACAGCAATGCATTGTAGTGATTTCCTTTTTGGACGTTAAACGAGAAAAGATTCTCCATAGATATTTGAAAATTCAAAGAATTATTATTTAAATGTAATGTATAAGTCAAAAATTTTTTAAGTATATATATATATATATATATACATATATATATAAGAGTTTCTATACAGATTAATATTATTTAAATGATGTTTTGAAGGGATTATTATAATAGAGCTACATGTGCAATATACTGTTAATGATGATTCAAACCCATTATAAGTCGGCGAAGCTAATTTCAGACAAATGGCTTTCGGTTAACATTGCTTTGCGAAAATAGTTAATGAAAGTAGTTGATGAAACGGCATAATATCCAGCACCGAGATTTATAATCTCGTAGTTTAATGAACTTCTAGAGACGATAAGCTACATAATAATTATAAAGCACATTCTCTTAGGTATGTTTATTCATCGTTAATCATATGTATATTAGTCAGAAAATGGGGAAATCTCTGAATTATGATCTCAGAGTGATGGAAAAAGGCGAAACTTGAGTAACAAACGCGCCTCTTTTTTTATACTCTGCGTAGATCATATAGAAAATAACGAATATTATATATGCTAATAACTGTAACATTATAAACAGTCAATTTGCTATTTCTCGAATGTCTTCTGCGATAATCGAGAGGTTCGATGCCAGAATCTGGCTATAGTCTTGGTTTGCGCAGCAAGAAAGTGCAGCGGACACGATGGCTTTCGACCTCGAGTTAGCACCACGCGCGATGAATATTTATCGAGTCGGCAACGTACCGCGACAAATTAACGTCGGCCAGCGCACGTGGCCGAGGTAATTGCGTATAATGAACAAGTTTAATCACGATATTTTAACAGGAGTCCGGAAATTAGTGACGAACGGCGGGGAGGAGGGAAGGACACGCGAAACTTCAGTCGTTAGACAGTCATGCATGGATGAACCGTTCCAGAGGCGACACCTCGGCGGTTCGTCTTCGAGATCTCAAATGCTCGACGATTTCTCACTTGACACACACACACACACACACACACACACACACACACACAAGGGGAAGAGACAGGTTTTGCCGCGTGTTGCTTCAGCGCCAACTGTAAACGTGATTCGCGTGCCAACGCGTCGCGAAATGCCAGGGGCGGCGGGGAACAATGGGCCCAACGGGTTAACCGCGCATGGGTGTTATATTCTGCCCACTTTTCGGGCGAGAAAATTGCATGTCTGTTTATGCCGTGGAATTCTAGGGCCGCGGGAGAAGGCTGTACGTCGCGGCGCCGGCAAAAACGGCGAACAGTTTTTGCGCCGCGCTCCAACCCCCGGTCGTTTCCACTTCTCGCTAACGTGCGCTCTCTCTCTCTCTCTCTCTCTCTCTATCTATCTATCTATCTATCTATCTATCTATCTATCTATCTATCTATCTATCTATCTATCTCTCTCTTTTACCCCGAGGTTGAGTATGTATTACATATGCATAGTTTCATAAATTTGTGCCGTGATACCGCTTCTTTGGATATTCGAGCGCGCGTCTTGAAACGCGGCCAGGAAACCTGTTTGTAATATTACGGCGGTTGGTACATCGACGGGGGGGGGGAGGGGGTGGATATCGTTGATGGCTTCTCGGGATACTGATGTTGATCGAAGAGGAGAGCATCGAAACGTTGATACTCTTGCCATTACGCGAGTGGTGTCCATCTCCAATTACTACGTTGACTTTCGTTGGATTACAGTGGACTGCACTTCGATTGCAGACTACAATCGAGGACGGCTATTGTCCCGATCGAAGATACGCGAAATAGACGCAAGTTGGATCACTATCGACATCAATGACATCGAGATCCGTGTAAACTGTGGACTGAAATTGCCAATTCCATTTTCGAAATGCTTGCTTTGTCATTCAGCTGTCTTGTTTGCTGATACATTGTGTGTTTTAAGCTCGCGCTTTACCCGGTCGCGGAATATTAATAATCTTCGCCGTAATTGAGTTCCTTAATTCAGCGTCAGCACGCTGATACGCAACAATGGTCCCGAATCGTTTTTCTCCCCGCTGCCAAGTAGTTCCATCGGTATACCACGAGCGGATTATTAATTGCTACCTTAGCGTTTTGATAAATTGTTGCAGTCGACTCTCGTTACCGCTCATTTGCGAGATAAGCATGTAGAGAACGGAGTGTGCGTTAAGCCCGACTGATTTTGATAATACTCTGTAGCAAAGTGTTCCTGGACAAGTTGCGCGGATGAAAATGAGTAAATTCATCGGCCATTTCAGCATTAAAATTCATTTTAGATATTCTATAATTCGCGGTAAAATTCGGAACAGAATTATACTCGTATATAACTTCATATATAGTGCAATATATATATAAAAGAAGAGGAAGAAAATAGTGAAGCAGAATTATAAAATTGAGTATAAATATAAAATCAAAATTATATTTTAGTTTTCGATATAATTATATTTAACCTAACACATGAAATTATAGATGATATTTTATCTCGAATTCTGGTGTGAATCTGAAATTGATTTAATTCAGAAAAAAATCATGCCGCGACGTCGGTATCTAAGATTAAAGTTTATTCTCGTTAATTACGATTCACATAGTTTAAACAAATCTTCCTTTAACGCGTTTGGCTTTCTTTCGCCGATCGCACTGTATGCTTATTCGGTGAAGTTTTATCGAGGATCTTTGCTGAAAACAGGAATGTTCATTTCCTCGGTGCTGTGACTTTTCGTTGGACTTATTGCTAGAATCCTTCGCAATAACGGTGACTAAGGAAGGAGAGACAAAGTGAAATATTTTTATATCATTTGCTACTCAAGGCTACGACATCCCGCAAACTTTGAAAATACTTTCGATGAAATTAAATTAATCACCGTGTTGTAATTTGTTATTAAAAGAACAATTTTTTTAAACATCCTTTTTTATCGAATATAAGAACAGAATTGTAAATTCAGAATAATATAAGAAAACAATTGATACAATTATTTTATTATGATACATGTCGTTTTAACGTTATAGAAAGTGAGAAAAGAGAAATTTGTAGGATAGCATATTCTATCGAGTTCCAAGAATATCTTCTATGTACATAAAACAGAAATTGGTTCTGTTCCATGTTTGATACTTCTTTGAAAGTGGAAATTCGTAAAAAACGCTTGAAGCATCATGTATATTTTCTAATAAGAGGAAGTTTAAAATAATTTTATTCAAACAAAAAATATGACCATAGCCAGTAACTTTTGCTGCTATGCCAAGTAATAAAACAGGTTGTTAAAACTAAGAAAATTTATTCAAATATTTAGAGTAGCTTGATCAGATAGGCATTTATTTTCAAAATAGCATAAGATAGTATTTGCAAATATTTTCAAAATGTGTATATGTTACATCAATTTGCATTATTAATATTTTTTAATTTATATTACTTTTTTTTAATTAGCAGCGATTTAACGTAAATTTTACATAATTACTAACTCAATGTTTTATAAATGAGTATAGAACGCTGAATAGTAACACACAAAGCGAAGAATGCGTGAGCGCAGCTGAAGATTAATCATATCTATAAATTGATCAATATATAAACCAAACTTTAAGAATATATCTATATATCTATATATTATATTTTTGTTACAATTAAATTGCTCACGTTTTTTATTTCACCAAGATAGTTTACTATATTGTTTCGCGCAACATACAGACACATCGTTCTCGAAGAAGAACGTCATTTGGTTTTGTGAAAGCAAGTCTTCGAACGTGAGTAATGCGAATACGTTTCTCTGGGGTAGAGGGTAAAGGCAAGACGCTTTATTTCCGTCGATACGCATTTCCTTTCGTACGATAACGTATATACATCTGATACTCCCGCAGCTCCATTCGTTCATTCTTCCTTTATTTTTACCGTATTTGTACATTTTCCGTATTTCGTATAACGTCCTTTAACTGGGCGGCGGAAAAGCGCATTATTTACGGTAATCTACTGGACGTATATACGGAGTATCGATCTTGCAGCTTATCTTGCAGATCTGCTTTGGCGTATAGAAAAAAGTAACGATAAGTTACGGTACATCGAGCTTACAGTCGAAGCTCGTGTTCAGCGCAACATTATATTTAACTAACGATATAATCCTTTACTGTATGCATTATAGACGACGTCGTCCGGTTCCTTTCGGGAAAACGCAAACGCACACCCGTCCTGCGACAAATATTTGCACTAAAGTCTCTCGTTACTTGGGCAACGTAGACTTGGTCGCGCTTCCATCCGCTTCTCTTTTCTCATCTCCACCTTCTCCTTGTCATCCTTATGATCCGAGGGACTTTCCAAGTTTTCTAATTAGTATGGTGCCCTCGGGTGAGAGGCGAAGTCGGTCTCTCGACAGTTCAAAATGGAGAAAATGGGAATGGCCTTTGAGTCCTGTGTAGGGAACTTTGAACGAGGCACCCCATCTCCTCGATGTTCTTCTCGACGGCTTTTCGCGTCTCTTCTCTTAGCGCGCAGGAGCCATAGAGCAGCTTCATCGGCTCCGAGATTCTTCCGAAATTTCTCTCGCGATGCCGCCTCTCCCTTTTATTATTTGCGTTCGGCCGGTCATTCAGCATCTCGTATCTAGCTCTATTTCGGTCCGCTGTCATTCTAAAGTGCAAAGTTCAGCCGGGAAAAAATTCGCAATTGGATGAGGAAGGATTATTCCGATGGCTTGATGTTCGTCTATGCGATTAAAGTTAACAGATCCTTGTGTCGAAAAGTAATGGGATGCGAGGATCGCGTGGATTCGAAGTTCCGCTTCGAAGAACGATGGAAGAAAAGGATTAAGAGAATGTGCGTAACTCCGCGCGAGATTTGCTTCATAAATTTAAATCATTTCCGGAGTGATTTATCGATGCGCGAAAAACGAGGAAACTCTGCGGATATCTGGAATTGAACGGAGAAGAATTGAACGGAGAAGAATTGATTTGCGGCTTATTTTACAGGCTTAATCTATTTCGCAGTGTTATCGTTTCTGACGGAAAAAGAGGGACGAAAATAAGCTTGGAAGACTTTTGTAATCTACTGTATGATACTCTACTTTTTATATACCGTTACGGATGCGTGCGCGTGATAGAATACGGATAAGAGAGAGAGAGAGAGAGAGAGAGAGAGAGAGAGAGAGAGAGAGAGAGAGAGAGAGAGAGAAAGAGAAATATGGATAATATACGCACACATATATACAACGACCAGAATTTTTCGTTTGTTTCGTTTTTCGAATATAATAATCTCCGGTCCGATTTTCATGGATTGTGCCACAATATGCGCATATTTTGCATTAATCGATAAAAAGTCAGTGATTAATGGTCACGATGGAAAATAGTCGGCGAGTTACGGTTCGTTACACATGATTTCAAAGAGAAATTTTTTCTTGTTTTTTATAGAGATAAGTAAATCCGGATTCAGGCGGATCGTTTTACAAACATGTTTTCTAACGGGTTGCCCTGCATGCTTTATGAAACGTCAAAACTATAATAAATTAGCATGCTACGCGATAGCTAGTTAATGATATTTATAACTTGTTGATGCTTACGATTAGGAGTGATAAATTACAAAAATCTTATTAACTATATTCATATAATTCACATAATGATTAAGAAATTTGGAACTTATGTATAATACGAGAAAATTTGCTTTTTAGTTTCTTGCTCACAGTATAATCGCCGACGCATATGTACGAATATAACGAATAATTGTGAACAGTAATAATATTTCCGGATTGAGAGAGAGAATGGCTTCTCTAGAAAGGAGAGAGAAAAATATTTCCGCGCGAATTACTTTTTTTTTTTTTTCCTTAAACTTTAGCTCGGTAGCCATTATTTACATTCACTCCGCTATGTGCGTGGGCAGTTTGCTGTAAAAAAAACCGTGAATAAACAACGGAAGTTAGTTCAATTACGGCCTCGCCCGTTAGAAAACACGTTAGAGATATTATTCCCTCCGAATTGGACTTTATCGCGTGCGGGAAGAGAGGCGAGAAGACCATTTGTCCGTGTGTGTGTGGTTTTCATATTTTTGACGAACAACGTTTGAACAACGGGACGACAACGATATCCCAGAGGCGGGCTATTCGAAGTCGACCGATTCGATCCTAAATCGATTAACGTTCCATCAATTTCTAATTGACGCGATAATAAATTTTACCGTTCCCCCCTCCCCCTCCCCCCCCGTTGCCTATTCCCATGTCGCCGTCAATGCGCTCGCGCGCCCCGCCACCCAAATTTCCTCGCCCTCCGATTAAATTTAAGCGCTTCGGTACATACCGTTCTCTCCGCGCCCGAGCATATCGCAGCGCGCTTTTCGGCCATTCCGGGGGAAACTTAATGGCTCCCGATGGCACCGTCGATGAGCGGGGGGCCTGCTCTATATGAGGCTCCTTCGAGAATTGATGAGTGTTTTCGAATCGGCTCGTACGTCGATTTGTCAGCGATAATGACGCGCGGGACTTTCGCGCGCTCCCCGTGTGCTTTTTAACGACCTGCGATTTCAGAATTATGGCTGGAAATCGCCCCAAGAATGCCTTTTATTAAGCATGCCCATCAAATTTATCCTCATCGAACACCGTCAACGATAATTGTACGCTACTTCATATCCGCTAACGATTGCTTCGACGAAGAATGCACCAAGAATTTCTTTTTTTTTTTTCGTTCTATTAAAAGTGCAAATTTCATTTGGAAAGAAAAACTAGTTAAAAATGGGCAAATGAGACTTTTTCAAATGGATGGATAGATTCAGTCACGCTGTTCGTTTGCCATCGGTTTTGGAAATTGAAGTGGAAATTGAGAGGAGAAAGAGAGAAAGAGAGAGAGAAAGAGAGAATGGCAATATGAATTGCGCATCCGGAAATGATTGGTGTTGAATATATATTACATAATTTTGTATATTGTAAAACATACCCCTTATTTTTAGTCCATCAAACGTTTGTTTTTCTTTTGCATTTTTAATCGTGAAAATTTTTCTTTTTATCTTGTGTGAACGCGAAAATGCACTGTTACGTAATGTTATTAAAGTCACTCTATTCAAGAAACGAATCTATATAATCGATTTTGGAGCAGCTTAATTTCACGATCTAATATGGCAGGCGCACTTGAATCTTCTAATCGAAATGGGAGACGCAAACTGCGAATCTCGTCAACTCCCCATAGGATTAAGCTTATACGGAAGCGAAGTTAGATCCATTTTGTTGGAGACGAATACGTCGTATTCCTTTCGGAAGTAACTTCTCTATCACTTTAACGCAGTTCACTCGTATTTTCAAGAAATTTCGGAAATGCTAAATGACAAATCTCTATAGCGCTAGCTTTAGAAATAGTTTATTTGACACATGACGGTCATTGAAGATGATACGATGATTAAGCGATTGTCTCAATGCTAAAACATGCAAGCTGCATGTTTTAGAATTGAGACAAAAGTAAATAGAGGCGTAAAGGATACACGCGTAATCCGTGCACGAAACGCATTGGCATTATTATGATAGGTGCGTTATAACGTGCACACGCGGAAGCGCATTGTGAATTCAGCGTGTGTCGTGCACAGACCGGAAATAATATCTATCGATCCAACTTCGCGGCGGGAGAGCCGGTGAGGCGCGGGATAAAAGTGCATAGCGGGTGCATCCATCGTGAGAACGGCATAGATCGTCGTCGATCGGTAAATAGGTACGGACGTGCGTTTCCATACGTCATACGATTCTCCCCGTCCCCGCCTAGGCGAATACGTCGAAATCATCGACAAAATGTGCCTGAACTGCATAATCAGAAGGAGCGTGCGAGATTCGTGCTTGTTGTGCGTTACATGATGCGATATATCGAATTTTCTGATGGGTAATTTATGCTCTGGAGATTATCGATTTTTATATAATTTAAACGACTTATTTTTTTACCGAAAATGTTTCTGATGAAGGAAGCATGTATTTGCGCTTAATTAGATCACAGAACTGTTATTTTTAATAGTTTTAAACGTAGAAACGTCTTACATATCAATTTCTATTGAGAATAGAAAAATACATATAGAAATACGTATATCAAGTACATATAAAAAATCAAAATTTATATTAATATAAGGAAAAAGAAAATATTTGTAATTTTACAGAATTATGAGATCTCTCTAATGTGAGATTGAACAGGCGTCCGATATAGATGTTAAAGTTAAAGAAATAGTTAAAATTTACTTACAACTAAATTTAACATCTAAATCTAAATTTTAGCTAGTTGTAATCAGTAGGATGTCGTAATCAAGAGAGTTAATTTGCCAAGCAAATTGTGCAAAAATCTTGAAAATATTGGTCTTTAGAAAGCACGGATGAAAATTCGATACATACAAAAATGAAATGGAATAAAAAAATCTCTACTGCAATCATTGTGAAAATTGTATTGTCATAGATCTTTGTTGGTCAATAATCGCGTATTGCTTTCTTATACAATCGATTCGAGAGAACGAAAGCGCGAGTTGTGTATATGCATATATTGAAACAAAAAAAAGAAGGCACAAAAGATCAATAGATTCGCTATGAATTCGCATGTGCGAAAATAGATATGAAACCACTGTATATTTTTGTGAAGGTCTGCAAAGAGTATAATAAAATCAGTGTTGCAAAAAAAAGCCGGATATTCACACGAGTTGAATGCCAAAGTTGATGAAACGCCAAATAAATGTATATTTCCGTTCAACAATGGTGGAACATTATGGAATTTCGACATGCAAATTCGATTATATTACAAACGGATGCGCAGACAAATGTTCCCGTTTTAGCCGCATAATTGCGGAATAATTCTCTTAATTTTCTGTCATTCTTTTATTCAATTTTCTAATCAAATGTTGTGTGCACCGAGTACACCATTCTTGATGTGGCTTCGTTGCAGAATACATTGTTAAATTGTATGATAATATACTTAATACGATTTCCTTTAATTTATTTCGATTGATTTTTACTTTATTCTTTATTTTGATTTCATAAATGAGATCGCTACTCGAAAAATTACAGAATGGAATTCAATCTGGTTAGGAAAGCCATTCCCTCTGTGCTTTGCGTCGATCATTTCTCGTCGTAAATTGCTTAAATTCTTGCTAAGTCGCATTCCGTTAGCAATGTCAATCTTGAGAAGTGTTTGTCATGAGATCTAGAAGTAATTTTTTTTTTTATTTTATTGCATCATGCAGGAAAGTCTTTGTCGAGAAATGAGATTTTGCAGCGCGCATCATTCTACGTGGCGTTTAAAATTTCGTTCGTCGTGTGAATGATACGAACGCGAAAGTCTTTTATTCAAGATAAACGTTTTCTCGCGCAAATTTATTCGTACATTTCGATTTAAATATCGCCTATTTCCTTTCATGTACTTCATGAAATTCTGCGATTTAAAATTTAAAGGAAACGATCTCACACAGAGATAGATACACGATCTTCACTTTTGATTTTATGATGATGGTGATATTATAGGTGAATTTTTATGTAAATGCGTGATATGATAAATCAGCGGCAAAAGGTTTTATGTAAAATGTTAACATGATAGCGGAACAAGACGTAAACTCGGTAGAAGGAATTTACATAGTAGAATGCAACACGACTTTCAATTTGTTCAATCTTTTTGATTTTTATGAGAGATGCAATCTTGAAAAATAATACCTCATATAGTTATCTCCATCTGATTATTGTCTATATTTTTCATACGTTGCTATATTTTTCATACGGCAAACTTTCCTCTTAGAAAATCGGCCACAAGACGAAAGCCCTCTCAAAGTCGCTTCTCTTCAGGAAGAAGTCGCGCAAGGGAGAGGGCAAAGTTTGAGAGGGGAGTAAATGGCACTCCTAGCTTCGACTTCCATCTTTCATTTAGCTTGTACATAACTCTTCCATTTACATTGCACTCGGTTGCGAGTTTCTTGTTTTCCATTTTTCTTATTCCCGCATTCCGCGATTAATTACCCGCGATATCAATTTGCGATCAGATCCAGAAGTGGGACGCAAGTTTGCTGCGAAATAAAACATCTCTATCTAAATTGACCTAACTGATGCGTCTTTCCCGAGAGAAATACCGTCATTACTTTCGTCGTAGTACAATAAAAGCTTTTGCGTGCTCGGAAATAATCTCGCGAAATTGTGGGTTCTCTGTGAATGGAAAGTATAAGTCAAAAATCATGGCTTGGAAAATAGGATCATAACATTTTACGAACGGTAGATTTTTTTGACGACCTTGATATTACATTTCTACATTCTGGGATACGAGAATGGAATATTTTCAAAGTATGCCTATCGCATTAAATCTTAACAAAGGCTGCACTTTTTTTTATTACCGGTTCATACTTGAAACGACGTTCGATTTATATCGATCAAAGAATGTACCGCACAGTCTAGTTAATTTTGATATTTTATTTCGAATGGCTTATGAATTTAAAAACTTGTACAAATACCGTGAACAAGGTAGTTCTTAATTTGTTTCTGTACTATCGGGGAATGGAAGGATGGAAGAATGGGTTATCGTCCTAAAGAAAATCGCAATAACTTCGACAGGCTTCCGAATATCCACGACGCAGCCACTGTTACATTTGAAAGTCAAAATTTGAACATGAAGGCTAAGGAATGAAAATCGGAATCATGGGCTCTTTTGCTGCACTTTTCTTTTTCGACTTATTTTTCCGCGCGTAACCATTGTGTAACGTGACATCGGGTCGAAGCAACTCATTTCCATAGTATTCGATAGTTACAATTCAACATCAAGCTTATCAATTTACCCGTGGAGCACCTAATCAAGTTTATAAAACTCGATTTTAGCAAAAGTTGCCACGAGACACGACCGTTGTTTCGCTTTTACTCCACGGAAGTTTCGTAATTAACGGATGGCGTAATTAATTTTTATTCTTTTTCAGCTCTCTGAGATTTGCGCCGTTTCTTGTTGTGAAAGAAGAATGGCTTCATCATGCTTTACCGTCGCCATGTTTCTTCCGTCGCGACGCCAGTTACGAGCTGAAACTTAATGGTTAATCCACAAAAATAAGCATTAACGTTACTCTATTTCCTGAAAATGTTATGGCAGTTACGAGAAAAAAAGGTCAAGCCATAATTTTTGTCTTGTTTAATTTATTAGTTTTAGAGTTGTGGGGAGTTTACTCGACATTATTTAAATTTAACTTAGTAAAGACAATGGTACATTTCAATCTGTGGTACGATCTCAAAGATGTCTTCCCGCATCGGTACTTTACAATTAACATGATTCACAACAAACAGAGAACTTCGCAACAATGACGAGCAAATGAGGCAAAGTTAGTCCTTTGATAGAGATTCTGCTTGCTTGCGCGGTAGCTGTCGTGTGTGCTAAATGGTAATACAATGCCGCTGAAACCCTGTAATGACATCAACTTTGATTTCTTCGAAGAGATATTTGATTTCCCCAAGGATATATTTTAAATGCTCACTGCGTCTGCAATTAACATTGTAGGCATTACTATCACTATATTGTCGGAACTTTCAAATCGTTGGTTGCGACCCATTAGAAAGTCGGGAGCGTAATTTCTTCTTCTCTCTCTCTCCATATTATCGTTCTTGTGGCAGAATGAGCACTATTATAAACGCTAAGTGCAGTACTCATCCTAGGATTGCAGCGTAGTTCTCGGTTCATCGAGGCTGTCATCGCCAGGCATCCCCGGTAGCGTCGAATGCGACGCGTTTGCAATTCGGCACAGTCCGGGGAGTAATACAGAGACGAGCGTTCCCGATTGGCCACTTTGGGCAGTCGTAACACGAGAACCACGAGATGCACGTCGCCTCGAATTAGACCGGGAGAGAAGCAGCGGATCGATTTCGAGATTATCGTTGCGGTTAACCGAAAGAATTCTCCCTCGCTAATCCTCTCTCCGCGCCTTCCTCCACAAACCGCGCCGCATTTGCGCCGGAGGTTGCGTCACGAAGGGCTGGCACGACCCTCGGATCCCTTTCATAGCCGTGCGCGATCTTCAAATGCCATTTGCAAGAACCGACGCGGCTGTCCATTTGACGAGGAACCGAATATGCGGTCGGGATGGAAGCGCTTTGAAGCGAATTGCATCGAGATTACGACTAAGACAGGTGGCTGCAGAGGCATGAATGGCGATTTTCAGAGAAAACTGTCGATGCGGATAGAGACAGTTATATGAACGGTATTTGTCGAACATGATTTATAACGCCGTGACTGCGCGGAAGTTGTGTTACGTCGATTTTTATGATCGATTTCTTTAATGATCGAATTTAACAACGTAAGTTTAACCGTAGTTTTATAGAGCCTTTATTATTAGCTAACAAGATATATTGAATTTCTTATACAGTTCTTATAGAGGTACTACTGTATTACCTTTTCATTACTCATATTAAGATATATAGAATTTACTAGGCGAGACTTGGATATGTTGAATATTCAATATTCACCTTGTTAAACATTAAAATACGTTTTCTGTCTGTCGCTTAAAATTTCAAATCGATTTTCATTTTACTTTTTCACAGTGAATTAACGGTGATTCCTTTATCACGCAAGATCAAGCTCATCAAGATTACTCGAGGACAGCGGACGGGATATGGAAAAAAATTCGTTCGAGATATATTCTCGGTGTAGCTTCTATCTTTCCGCACACGTACATCCACTTCTCTTCCGCATCGTCGGTGCGATATATCGCTCGGTTCGAGAGTCGATGTCAGTGACCCGGAATTTGCATTTCCGCGGAAAATACATCAAGGAAGAGAGAGAGAGAGAGAGAGAGAGAGAGAGAGAGAGAGAGAGAGAGAGAGAGAGAGAGAGAGAGAGAGAGAGGGTGAGAGTGGCAGAAGTAGGATCGATGTAGTACTAGGTGGTTTACGGGGTAGTGAGAGGGATAGAAAGAGTAGAAAATTTCTATTGGCGCTTTTCCGACGAGAGGGGAGGAGGCGGCAAACGCGTATAAACTGGAAAGATTTTCCCGCGGGAATAAGCATCGACAGGTTTGTAATTAGATGCGATCTGGCACGATTTCAAACGGTGTGTGCCCGCGTGTAGAAACGTCCGATCGTTTTCATTTACGATCATTTTATTCCTCGTTGCAACCGTCGTCGAGCAGACAGACGGAGAGGTCGACGTGAATTCCGCTTGAGCGATTGATCACAATCGAGAAATGATCGATTTAACACAATTATTCGCTCTAGCCGCGCAACAATTCGAAGTCGTCAATTTGCATCGCGATAGACAAAAGTTTAAATATTCCGAAATATTCGTTCGAAACGGGTAAGATTAGGAGCTAGAAACACGCGATTTTAATGAAATAAGACTTAAATTAGGATTTTGTGGATATTATATGAGAAAGATCGATATCTAAATGTAGATGAATTATTTTTCACTAATATAAATTATAATTTATAAAGAAATTATTAGACGATTGAATCTAGTTGAAATTAAAAACACGCGAAAGCGAGGCGCGACATTGATGGAATAGATCGCCTGGCAATGATGCGACGTTACTGCGAAGTATTAAATAACTTCATGGCACTAATTAAAGGAACTTTGACAATAAATTGCAGCAGTTCGGCGACGCTGCCGTGCGCGCAAGAGCTCTTTTAATCAAATTTAGTAGACTGCATTCCACGCCGGAAGAGCGCTCATCGACGCGATATACTCGATTCCGACCATCGAACGAGTCTGATGGACATTTAATGACGAAATGTGCGTCGACGTAATAGGTATTACCAACACGCGTTTACGCGCATGTTGCGCGGTATATTTCGCATCGAATGCAATTCCCGGCGCGGGTTAGCTACGTACGTATAAATCGTTACGCATTCGCATAGAATTTGAAAAAATGTGAGACGACTTTCGGGTAACGAGACTATGTGAAAATGTTCGATTCAACGAGTCAATTTGTTTTTAATTAACGCTTATTAAACCGTTTATTTTTTCCGCCATTCGTAAATACATTTGTCGACTACATTTATTAGAAGATACGAATCATCACTTTATAACTGTTCGCGCATCGCTAGACGTAACAATGCGGACTGATGACAGGCGAGTCGGCGCTGGCCGAAATTGAATTCAATTTAATTAAGTGTTCACTTGCGAGATGGGGTTTAACGATAATTCGATTACAAGAATTGAATGGCGATTAAATCTAACTCGCAGTTGACCTCTGAACTGATTTCAAACGAAAGAGAATTCACGGTGTTGCGTTTCAAATACGCACGAGCTCTCCTGTAGCGATAATTATTGCAAACTGATTATTGGAATTAAATGAGTTTAACCTGTTTTAATCGGAAATACATCGAATATGTTCTAATTGGAATTTCGTTTGGTACAAAATTTGTTGAATTGTGATGTTTAATGTGTGTATATATAAACAGGTATTTTGAAATTTTCATGTTGAGCATCTAAGTATCGATCAATTTTACCATGATTTCGCGGAATTTGAATGTGTTCAATTGTATACTGGCTGTTTCACAGGATGACTCTATTTTAATTACACATTTTCAAACATCTTCAAGATGAAAAGAACTCGAAGTTGCGAATCTTTTATTATAGAACTGCATTTTGTTTTGATCGCTTCCTCTTTCTCTCTCTCGCCTTAGAAAAATTTAATTTTTACTAAAAATACTGAAATTATTAATCGAGCAGCGTATCTCATATTTTTTTCTAAGATCCACGAAACTTGTTCCTGGCTTGATGAAGTAGACCTCTTTTGTAGATATATTTCAGAAGCTGCTTTAGGATACGGCAACAGGAAGAAGATGCAGGAATCGTCGGATACTTCGTATCCGTCTGAACCTATGCCTAAACGCTCTCTAAATGTAAATCCAGCGAGATTACGAGAGGATGATCTCTTTTTCGATGTGACAGTAGAAGGGGATTGCGCTAGAGATATCTAGCCCGTCTTATCGACGCTATTTGGGGAACGGGCGGGTAGGGAGCATTAACTAAATTGTTTTTGGTCCTATCGTTGTTTTTCCAGTCGAATATTGAGAGAGAGAGAGAGAGAGAGAGAGAGAGAGAGAGAGAGAGAGCGCCGAAAAGAGGCAAAGTTCTTGCACGTTCCGCAAAACTCGCTCTCATAATTTCATCCGACCGCCCGCCGTGCTCTCTCCCATCGTCGTGCATTGCGGAGGTGGTCGGACGGAGACGGAGGAACGAGGTTGGAAGTCCGCGCAATAAAGCCTGTCCTGGGAAAAAGGGACGAGAAAATTCGGCGAAAACCAAGCCGCTTTTTATTACTACCGCTAATTTACCTTCCGCAAAGTTTCGCCAATTTCCGGCCGTAACTACGACCGCTTTACTGTCCGCCCTCTAACCCTTTTTTTTCATCCATCCTCTCCCCCCTCCCCCCGCTGCTCTGCCTGAAGCTCTTTGCTCTCTATAGAGCATCGCACGTAACCCGTACAATTTAATCTAGCGACAATATACTCGGCTCCTCCCCATCCGAGGACAGTCCTCGCGGAAGGAAAGATATTATTTATTACATACTCGTCGTGTCGTTTACTGTCGCAATAATTTTCATTTACTCGCTTGTACCCATGCACGCTAAATCTATCAGAAAAATCTCGTAGCTAAGATCTTTGCGGACGATGACTTATCAAAACGCGATTGATATCACGTTCGGGCTCGAAAAATTACGATCAATAAGATCGTAACGTCGTTACGGTAATGTCATTTACGTCAGTCATACCGTACTTTTATATGACGTTAACGATAGCGGAAGCCGCGACTTGACCCAGTTGTTTGATTCGCCCTACATAGTCGCTTTCCTGTCATGCTTCTGGGATATTCTGTCTCCGGTTAGCCGAGAACAAACTAGAACGCGAGTTGTTTCCTGCGCTTGAGTACATGGGAGCTACTCTATCAAAGTAGCTCGCATTTACAGTGGAATCACACGCATTTACAGTCTTTCTTACGTTGCGATAAAATGGCAATATGCTGTAACGTCCGTATATTATGATTCTTCAGAACAGTATTAATAAAAACTGGTGTATACTGCGATTGTGTATAGCATTATATCCTAATTAAATAAATTAAGCTTTAAGCTTAATCGTTACATAAACATTTATTTTATATGGATTAAATCTGAAAGTAATTATTCTATCCATCGCAATTATAATTATAATGCTGCAGATCATTAATGTGCTTGATGATAATGTAATCATTATTACTATAATTATATATATATATATATGTGTGTGTGTGTGTGTGTGTGTGTGTGTGTGTGTGTGTGTGTGTGTGTGTGTAAATCAGAATCAATAAATTGTTATCACTTGATTAATTCCGCGAAATAGGAAAATTTCGTAAAATATTTCCACAATTTCATTATATTGCACGCCTGAATTTTGCTTCGTGTCGTGTTTGACGTACTCTCAGAGGCAGAAATTGTCGAGTGAAATTGCGCAGATTTTGAATATCTTTCCTCGGCCGAAGCCCTTCGGGTGTTTGCCCCTTGAGTTTTTACGTAATGATCGATGTGGCGCGTCGCGTCACGTTGCGTCCCACATGGATGCACTCGATGATGCAGCCAACCGGTAGCGTGAAAGTGCATCGCTCGCGCGAACTCCCTTCGTATTTTATTAAACGTCCGAGGGTCTTACACGGAAGGCGGGATCGATAAGTCGTTGGACGTTCACGTTTCACGTCACAGGTGCATTGCCCTTTGTGTGCACTGATATGTCACGATGGGGATTCAGCAAATAACGTGTGGCCACAGTTCGCAAGACTTAACGTCGGTGCACAGTACGGTGACAAGTAGAAAATTCTTAACTCCTTGTATTATAATTTTATCTGCCGTTTATATGCTTTGTAAAATTGCAGTTACACGTACAAGTTTCCAACTTGCAACGCAAGAGTAAGGCCTATCCGAGCGAAATTTAATACGTGTCACATTTCAATATTTAAGTGGTTCTATGCCAGATATAGCGCCGTTGTTATAACTTGCGAGATACATCACTCTCACGAAGTAATTGGAGGTACTTGACATCGGGTTGGAGACATTAGATTTCTTTGCTATGTAATAGGTAATTCTACATACTTGATTTTATTTCGTTTATGAATTTGAAATAGTTTTCGCGAAGGGAATTATTAGAGTATTGTCTTTTGAGATTGCACCGGAATAGCAATTTCATGACCAATTCCCGACGTCATTTATTTCCTCTTTGTAGCGTTGTACCTTACTTAGACTATTATAGAAGCGAAATGAAAATTTGCACATGCATACAACTCTCACAGGAATAGGAAGATTAACCTTTAGTGCCATCGTGCCACCTTTAGGACATAAAGTCTAAAATTGAATCTGAGGAAGGCTTTTGAGTTAATTTAACATACTAAACAAGAATGAGAGATTTAAAAAATGAGCAATACTTTCCCCCTTTCTTCTATTCCGTGTATTCTAGGAATTATAGTTTTAGAAAAAAAATGTATTATCTCGTATATGACATCAAGACTATCAGTTCTAATTTAGTTTCAATAATCACTGCCGATGTAAACTGTGTATTTGAAAATTTCTTAAAATGAGGATGTTCCTCTAGAAACCAAACTTAATCACATCAGCGGAAAACCGGTGAAGAGTTCCCGGAATTATCCTCAACACGCGATCCACGGCTTGGCAGTAATTAGGAAAATAATTTATGCCCCATTGGGAACTGAGAAAGGTATCTGGCGGAGCACAGAAAGCTCTTACCGCAAGTAGAAATTTATGTGCAAGCACATCGGTAAGCCGCGCGATTAGCATTTTTCTTTTATGCGCGCAGACATATGCGATGGGACCGCAATATGTATTGTATTTTGAATTATTATCTATTGGATTTTAAAACGATTTTACAATTCGTCAGCTTTTGTTGCTAACCGCCGTTTAAGCGCGGTCATTTCATTCGTAAAAGCGCAAACTCATGATTCGCACAAATTCAATGTGGAAGTTATATTTACGACATGCTTTCTCTCTCTCTCTCTCTCTCTCTCTCTCTCTCTCTCTCTCTCTCTCTCTCTCGATATACGGCAGAAGAAATTGCAATTTCGACAATTTATCGTGAGGTCGACAAATACCATCTCTGCGTCCAACAAAGTGAATTTTTTGTTATTACTGCTTATATCAGCGGTTTCTGCCAAAAATAGTATACATATTTTAGTTATGAGCAAAGCAACTCGCTGAATTAGATCCGCCATACGATGCTTCACACATGACTTTGCCAATTATTCGCTGGCACAAAATAAAATATTACGTGATTGGACTCTTTTAGTCTCGGTTTTCTACCAGGACGATACGTGGTACCGTTATTTGCACCATAAAAGCGAAAGAAGAAAATGAGTGCACGTGTAATGAAAGAGCATACGCCGAGAGATACACGCGTACATGTGAATGCAGTATATATGTGTATAAGACTATTATTTACGAGGCTATTTGCTATTTTTCGATGCACTTCGACGCGATTCCGATTGAACGCTTCATGTTACAACACACATACACACATTACACTACAATACAATTGCATACAATAACTTGCAGTACAATAAGTTACGTAATTTTACTGTACTTTTCCAATGCACATGTAAATGAACAACTTTCCTACAAACATTGATTTGCAAATGACAGGTAATGTAATAATTATTGCAGAAAATTGTCAGAATAATAATAAATCACTGTCTAGGCGAATTTAACGAGTAGCGGGAAATATAATTGACTAAAGTGCAAGGTGATTTACAGTAAAATTGATGTGAATGAAGATGCTCGAATTATTTGTCTTTGCAGTTAAGTAGCTTTTCGTCATTTAATGAAATAGACGCGAATTAGGCGGATACGTCTTTATTGATAATAGCGTGATGCACAATAAATTCCCGTAGTAATAGTACAAAGAGACGTTTGAATGTGATAGAAAATGGAAAAGGGGCGGAGGAAGAGAGAGAGAGCGACGAGGTAGTATTAAATCGCAGAATTATTAAATTAATTTAGGCGCCTCGATGAATAACGGTCTGCCGATTCATACCTAAGCGAGGAGGTGCCCTATTGTCTCCGTTTAATTAATCATTGCGAAATCGTCAACGCAAATAACTTCTCACCCCCTTAAAAAATTCCAGAGATACTACTAGGGAATTCGGATTGTGAATATTCGTCGATTTAATCTATTGAAAAATATTTTGCACAAGACGGGTGCATAAAAATAATTTACTTCTACATATACACCTCTTCTTTAATTCGCTTTCAGCTCAATTCTTTATTAATAACAAGTTTGTCCATGTTACTTATTACAGCTTTTAATTAATCTGTTAATTTTATTAGTCGTTATACATAATATTCACAAAGACTGCAACACTCTCTTAATGCAATCGTCGATAATCAGTAAAAGCAATTTCCTGTTAGTGTCTGGAAACTTGCCATAAACTAAGCGACATCAAACCTGAGATCGATCTGTAATCCCGCGTTAACGACGTTCTAATTCGATCAAGGAACGCTACAGTGAGTTTACTAAGTTGATTGAGGCGTTTCAAGGAAGGTAGTCACAGGAAAAGTAATAAAGGAACAAAGTGAAATAACTTGATAGAGTCGACACTATCCAGGACATTCCGCGCTAATAAATCACGATAATTGTTTGCGAATATCTTGAAAAATATTGTTTAAATATAAAAAAATGTACTTTATACAAAAACTCATGTGGCCTTATTTGAAAATAGAAATTTGAATATATGATTATTTAATAAGTTATCAAAGGAAAAATTGCTACCAGAATAAAAGTAAAAAATAGAGTGAATGATATTTTTAAATGGATAGAGGTAGAGAAATTACATATTTATATATATATATATATATATATATATATATGTATGTATATATACCTACATATATAAAAGAGTATATATAAATATCAATTATAATTTTAAAATAAGACACAATCATAATGGCATTATTATATATTATTTCACGTTTACACGTTAACGTGATGAAATATCATAACCTACTTTTTCAACAACCATCTATTCTTTGTACATCTCGCATTCGAAAATGCTTGTCAACTGCAGCTACGTGCTCGTATATGCACTGTGCCCGGCTCATAGTCGTAATTCTGAAAACTCAGACAGCGCGCTTACGTTGACGTTCTCTCATACAAAAAAAAAAAAAAAAAACAAGCAAGACAAATTTATATTTTATATCATATTATACTATACCATATATACATATATATTATTCTCTATTCTCGGTGTTTTAAATTTTAGAACGATTTTAACTGCCGCGTTGCAATTTATATCTCGCAATTTACACAAGAGCGCTAATGGGTATCGTCGTGAAATTTTCACAAGCGCGGAATTTAGGCGTATTGCATACCGTAACGGCGTAGATAGGTTGAAGCATAGCATAGGGAACGGCATAAAGACTTGCATCGCGGGGGATGCATTTTCTCGATACTTTTATCGCGCGAGCCCACCGGACATTGTTTGCTTGTGCCGCGATGCGCTTAGGTATGTCTTACGACTCTCCTACGGGGCACTAACGGTCCGTAGATAGCAGATGACGCTCCGGGGATACACTAAGATGTTAATTTAGCTATTACTTATAGCCCGACTACCGCCTCCGGGTCTGCATCCGAGAGAAGTTGGATCACCCCGTTGGCCGTGTCAGCGCGATAGTTACGAACGGACAAGCCGGAACTACCGGCAAACTCGTTGCCTGCTCGCCGGTTCCTCCCAGATAGGATCGATTTTGGTTCATCGTGCCCAGTCAGTCGACAACCGCCGGCCGTAACGCGATATCGAACGTTCATATCGAGTATAAATACGGCCTACATAAATCGAATCAACGATTTTACGATCGACGTAGGTCCGCCAATTTCCCCCTCTTCCATCCCCATCTATCGAACAGCCTATCTCTATTGCGTTGTGCGAGGAGTCACTTAAGTTACGTTGCCGTATTTCATGAATTACGTCGTGCGATAACATGACAGAAGCATGAGCGAGCACCTAGTGATAGGTAGATGTTGCTTGAATAACGTTAGATTGCGATTTAACACCTTGTGACGGACTACGAGGATTTCCCATCTTGTATAAGAGCAATTTCTCGTAGCTCATTGACGATACAAGTAATAACAATGACGATTATTACAGCGATATTTGATATGGAGACAATTTTTTACATGATTGTCATGATTGGATGCTTGACAAATATTTTATTAAGAATATTATCCAAGCATCGATGCGTCTTTACATTAATTCATTAAATGGTAATTCATTAAAGTAATAAGAACGACAATTTCTATTATTTTTACGAGTAGATCTTTTTATGTTTTAGAACATTTTCAAAAGATTACGAAGTTTCTGTTATCATTCTTCTAAAAGATTACAAAGTTTCTGTTATCAGAAAATGAAACCAATTTTCTCCATTTGTCGATTTGAAGAGAGGCAAGTGTGAGAATCATCTTGACGGAGTAGACACGTAGCCGATATGATAGTGCATGACGTTAACGAGTGTCATCGTGGAAAGTTCAGAAGACTGCTGATATCTACAATATAGTCCAATATTGAAGTTTCCTCTCCATTTTCGAATAACGGTAAAATTATCGACATTGATTGTTTTACAAACATTTAACGTGAATTTTTGGTCTTCGCTTATTATAATACATTATATAATTTGTTTTTACATTTACTATAAAAAAGAAGTTGATTTCTGATATATTGAATGATGAATCAAAAGCATAGAGGGGCTTATTTGTTGTTTATTTAACATAATAAATTAACCTTTTGCTTATCTCAGTTATTAAATGCTGACTGTTGCTGAATCTTAATCTTTCGCCGCGACGTTAAAAGGATTGCTCCAAGAAGTGTGCCTGAAATTCAGCGAACGGTGCAAACGCCATATTTTATACACATAAACGTGTAGTACCGTCCTCGAGAGTTTTAGGATTTCACGAAGTGGATATTGCAATCACATTTTATAACGAATTACTTTGATACGATTAATCATGAGACGTGTGAGCATGCGAGAAGGTGAATTAAATTCTGTATGCATTAGCAAATGAGATTCTATTATCACTGTATGTGAAAAATTATAAAAGTTAACATTCCGCAAGTACAGAATTGCATACCGAGTGCGTTGTTGGAAGTAGTTATAAAATTTCGTTTGATTATATTACTTTGCGCGATCGAAATTTATATCTTTTTTTCTATTTTCTTCCAATAATATTTTCCAAAAGATATGGGAAGCTTTAATGGCGCCGGGCTTTGATAAATTAGCGATTTTTATATCTATGATATAATATGTATAATCAATGCAATGGTTTTATTTCGCTTCGCAAAGTTTAAGGGCGCCTTTTAAGAGTCAATAAGGAAAAAGATACGATATTTCAAGAGCCTCTAAGTTCTTCCACAAGAACGACCGATAATAACTTCGTTCAAGTGGCCGAATACAGCTGAAAGAAGTAGCCACGCGCCGGCGATCGTGCGACGAATATAAAGTTTCTCTCGTAAATCTACGCGATGAAATTGATCGCAACGGAAGATGCTGATCAACAAAGAGACTGCCAAGCGTTCGACTACGCGGAAACGCCTTTCCCCATTCTATCTAACCGATCGAAGTATTTGACCGATAAACCACGGTCAATCCTTACCGTCCGACACCGCAGAACGATAAAGAATCCCGTAATGTGCTGGTAGGTACAAGAAAATACGAAGGGAGCAAATAGAGGGAAAGACGATGAGATAGGCGACGAGATGATGCAGAACAGGATAGATGAGGATGAGGGCGGGAAAGAGAGAGCCGTTGTTGAGCAAGGGTGGCACCCCGATCGGCGACGGCGGCAAGAGATCAGCCAGGCAGGCCGGGAGACGACGACCTGAGAGTAGGTGGGAAATGAGACTCATCTGCATCCGGTAACATTGTTCCCACCACCACTCGCGGGAAACTTTCCCGGTCGTGATGCGCGGGACTCCCCGAATGATGGGATGGGGCTGCCGATTTCAAAGCAGGTGAGGACAGGAAATGAATCTAGAGCCGCTGTTCAGGAAGCTGCGGAAACCGTTTCCGATAATTGCCCCGGAATTGTCGAAAATCCCCGTCCCGCGGTACTATTACGTTTGCCAGGATGTAATTCGAGTTACGACGACTGCGCGCGCTAATATTTTGATAGTGACAGCAGCAAAGATGTTTGTTTGGATAAATCAATAAGTCATTTTTATCGCACGTTGAATTTATTCAAGAAATTATGATTATATCAATTTTCATATATTTCTCGTCACGTATATGCTCGGTTTGTTAACTTTTCGATGATTTACTTATATATACGCATCGGTTATACTATGCCGGGATACACGGAGACGAATATTGGAGGAAAGGATATAAAAAATTCAAGAAGTGAGAAAAAATGGAAAGACACCGAGAGAGCTACTTCATCGTCCTCTTTTCTCGTCCCACGTGGGCCTTTTGGATTAATCGCGGAACGTCTTGAATGTCTTTCTTACAGGACGTTCTCTTTCCTACTCAAAGACGCTTTCTTTGTCGTAGCGTTATAAATGGCATGGTTTTTAAAGCGTTCGCCGCCGAGACGCTTAACAAATGTTCGAGGATCGTCGGCTCTTTTAAAAGGCAAGGGCTTTTGCAAGAATCTTGCCTTCTATAACCTCCCTTTCCAAACTTTCTCCGTTAATCGAAGCTAGGTCGGACCCACCATTATTAATCAGTTTGTTATCGTCGAAGGTCTCGCATCAGAAGAAAAATTCCGCTGAATGATTACTGCCGAATCATAGCTATGATTCTCAGAGAGATTAATGTGTGTATATATGTGCTAGATTCATATAAGAGTTTTTCTTGTCTAAAAATTGATAAGTTTCTATCTTTTAAAGGGAATAAAAGTTTCCACTTTTTAAGTCGTAGCTAAAAAAAAAAGAATCATAAAAGAAAGATTTATGGTAATAGTCTTGTTATGTTAATAAAAATTAAATCAAACGATTAAATTTATCGGATGCATACAATAAAAAGCGATATTACTATTCGAGTATATTCCGGGTTAATGTAGTACGAAATAATGTACATATTGCTTTCATCAGTGATAAATCGCACTAAAGCGTAATATAATACTATGCTGCTAATGTGTCAACTCAAAAGTTTATTCTATCATTAAATTTAAAGACCGCAGTAACGCATCTATAGTATCGCATGATACTAAATATGGGTGCAAATAATATAAACGTCGAATGTTTGCACGCACAACGCAAATATTATTACCCCCCCCCCCTTTCTCAATTGCTCCGATCTATATAATATCCCTACCATTAATTAGCATCTCTTGCAATGCAATTTATTCGATACATTATTACATCAATTTGATTATTATTTGTCTAGAGTGTATAATTGTATAGCTAACAGAATTACATAAATTAGTTTTAGCAATTTTTATTATCTATATTCTTCATTTTATTTTTATTTAAATTGCAATATTTTGCACAGGATATTACAGGATATTATATAATAATATCCTGTGTAAAATATTGCAATTTAGAATAGCTTCATATTTAAAAAATGTTGAGGAATAAGAAAGACAGAGAGAGAGAGAGAGAGAGAGAGAGAGAGAGAGAGAGAGAGAGAGAGAGAGAGAGAGAGAGAAGAGAGACAGAGAGATTTATATTCTGTACATTTCGTAACAAGATGGGGCGCGAAATGGTCCCGTTCATAATATTAAATACCTCTCACACAATGGGCTCCGGTAGCAAGCAGAATTTCGTAATTTCATGATAAAGGAGAGAAGAGCTTGCACTGGACCTTACTTGAGGTTACACAAACCTGCTTGTGCAAGATATTAGAGAAAGGGGGTGCTCTCTGCCCTTCATTCGTCTCGAATTCTATGCGGAGGTTTGCGTAAAATACCATCTGTCTCGGAGCGCTTTCTCTTGGGATTATAGAAACGTCGTTTTCAAGCAAGCTCCAGACAAAGTGCATCAACTTGTATTGCGATGTAATAAGAATAATATATAATTTTGTAAATTATATATTATTTAGTATATTTTACGATTAAATAATATTTCTCTCGAGAATTTTTACACTTTGCATCAACAACTCTTTTCTGAGAATGAGATCGAGAATAATATAATTCTATAATTTACTTAATTATTTCATTTCAGAAAATGTCCATATTTTAATTTATTCTATTGATATATACATATATATATATATATATGTATAAATATTATTTATATATCTTCTCTTTTAAATTATTATATACATTATGCTTTAGTATATGAGTCATATTGCAAATATGCAACATTATTGTGTATTAGATTGATACATCTGCTTTATTCGCTCGCAGCTTCTACAGCTGAGATATCACGTTGCTCAAAGGGTAATATAATTTCCACATCACGCCATATATTCTCTATATCCTCTCTTCTAATTATATACCTATATCTAGTTTATTAGATATATATTATTTACTTATCAGATTAATTATTTAACAGGATTTTAATATAATAGATTCCCTTAGGCCTACGTTTAAACTATTAGATAACATTGATATGTTCATTCTATATCAGTAGTACGCTGATATCATACGCTTGTATAATACGCTCGTTGGACGTACTTGTGTGTGTATTCGAGTATTTTAGTCATCCACTCTATCTCTGGTCGATCGTTAATTGATCGAATGTATCAAATATTTATGATTATGTAACTATGTGCGTCGGGGTAGAACGTATGTGTATGTTCAAAATCGGAAGCGCAATGTGTATAATTCCAATCATGCCGAACATTCGTGGATTCGATTAATTGCCGCAAATTTCAATTACGCACACCGAAGTTGAGCCTTGTAAACGAGCGAGTTACATCGAGATCGAAAAATTTGCTAGAGATCAGTCTGAATTTTTTTTTCATTCTTGCTCATTGACTCTGTCACTTTCTTTACACACATCCATCTCTTCTCTTTTCTCTTTCTTACATAGATACACATACATACACACTGCTCACTCTCTGCCTCCCTTTCTGAGTCGCTTTGCATTTCTATCTGTATTCGGCTTTTCTCTCTATCACTCCTATTGCTTTTTGCATCGCAAATCCGCAGGCGTCTGTCCACTATCGTAAATATTGGATATCCATTATGAAATATTGGATGATATCGGATATTCGACGTGCAGCCGATATAGTCCGCAGCCAATACGTACTCGCGTTTCTGGCAGTACCAACGTCGGATTCGTGCCGCAGGGGAAAATTGCTTTGCCTGCGGTAGCATCTTCGATAATTAATATGCCTTGTTGGAATTCGCATTTGACAGAAAAATAACGAGTGAGACTGGCTGCAAGCGGTGTTATTAGCGGCAATGGAACTGCAATACGGATTCTATAGTGGGAGTGGAATTAATATCAGCATGAATAACTGGTATGTTTAAATAAATGTGTCTGCTTTATCAATACTGTTACAATAGTAAATACATTCAATGTTTTGTCGATGTTTTTTTTTTGTTTTTAAAGATAAATACAATATATTTTTAATACAGAGAGAATCATGCTGATTCAAAACGAATGTTGATAAATATAAATCGCGCGAGATTGTTGTGGTATAATTGTGCTTAAAAAATATATTTATTTCTATATTACCTGTTGATTTTTTTAATCAACATAGCATTGCAAACAATGAAATCTCACTGAGAAGAATTAGTGGTAGTGGCTGATTTTTCAATGAAATCTTGCTGTCATAATCAGTGAAATATAAGACGGAGGAGCAAAATGTGTTTTCATTGAAGATCAGTGAAATATTCACTGATCACTGCTTTAATTAGTGACATTTTCACTGATTCAGTTTAAGAAAGCATTAACATATAAATATATGCCTGACACATCAGGGATTTCCTCATATTATAATTAAAATAAAATATACACAGCCTGTGTTTTAGAATTAAATAATACACGAGAAATTTGCTAAAATGATAAATTTTCAAGTGTAGAGAAAAATTGCAATTATGTTATATTTAAATACATATCACTATTACAAGTACACGGCATTTTCGTAACGAAAGGAGAAATTTGTCTTGTGTGAGCATTAATTCACGCCAGATACGGACGGTATCTGGCATGTGCATCTCATCTGCATGCATTGTATCTGTAGAGACAAGACATAATTATTTACGAATCCGGTCAGCTTCGCCTCTCGTCCACTTCTTTTGTTGTTGCGTACGCAACCTAGTAATCGATTCAGCGTAAGATTGAAAGATGCAACATTTTTCGGCACATATCGCACACAATTCACGTGTATTGATGAATATGTGTATATATGTAGATGTATCGGCAAACCGAATCGAGAGATTGTACAATGCGTTTGAATCCACAGGACCGAATATATAGCTGAAGGGAATAGAGGGATGTGCCTCTGTGCATGTGTGCATGATGGACACTGGTAGTGGAACGTTTCACTGTGCAACAATGCTTTGCTGCAACAATGCGCAAACAAATGATTCCGTTGTATCCGTTGTAATTACTAGCGGCGTATGTTAGGCGTATTCCCTCTCTCGCACTTGACCTCGCAGTCTCTGTTTCTTCTCCTCTTGTCCTCCTTCTCTCTCTCCACTTTGATTGTTAAATCAACACATTTCCACGAATGCCAATCGATCCAACATGATTCTCTCTACTGACAATTTCTCTGCGCGTCAATTGGAATTTGCGAAAAAAGGGCGAGCAGTAATTGAATTATCTAATTTTCGAGTTTTTTCTCAAAAAAGGAAGCCGCATATATAATAATTCAATTATAAATCGTAATCTATTCTATACCTAACTGGATTTTTCTAATAAATAAAGTATTGAAAGGAAACTATGCTAAAGGAAACTAACTATAATCACTGCGATTTATTATTTGAAAATATTAACATGTATCTTTTTATGGAAAAATTCTTAATTTTATTGTAATGAATGTAATGCAAGTAGATTATTGCGTATATATACATATATAAAATAGAAAGACAGCGCGGATGGTGGGATATGTAGCAATTTTTTATTTCTTATTATAGAAATTTTAGACATTCATATGGCATTCTCATGAGTGTATTTATTGAATCTGTTTGTGCATTCTTACTTTTAAAAAGGTTAAACGTTTTAGAACTTCCCTTCGCAGATGTTAACATAGTAGATGCATTCCAATTTCACAAACGCGCCACTATTTGTTTCACCACACAAGACGTACGGCATTTGTATATTTGTTTTTTGAATAAAGGAATTCTGTTGTGATCCAGAAATTCACGAGACATGCATACGTAATTCTTTCGGTATGCGGGGCTCTCTTGTTTCTCTTCGTAGACAATATTTCAAGAGCAAAGCTGCTTCCATGAAGTTGAAGCTTTATCTCGACGACTGCAGGCTCCTATACGGCCGATGCATTATTGTTTGCTTGTAAACTAGGCCGTGTTATTTGTCTCTCTAATAATTACAGACACCCTCGCGTAAACTTCCGCTTAATGTAATAAATTTTCGAACAAATTAAAGAAGAAAAATATAGCTTACCGCTATTTGCATTTTGCCAAAAGTTATAAACGAGTGAATCGAGTTACTGTATTATAACCGTCAATTTACATAACTTAGACATATAAGTTATATTAATGATAAAATACGCGATCTTTATCATGTCTCTAATTTTCAATTGCTTGTACCATTTTTGGTTTCCAGATTTTCGGAGACGCCAGTACTTCAACATTCATCCGTTCGATCTTCCAATCGTAAACAGCAACTTCCGATTCGCATGCCAAGCCGGAGGCATTTGGAAGGTTGGCGGAGCTTACGTGGATATAACTGGTAAGAGATGGCTTAATAACGGCGCAACATCGCCGAGGGTTGCGCACGTGCAACTACCGTCAGCATACGTGCACGTGTACACGCGGCATTAGGACGGCGTTCTACCGTCGCCGTCGAGGATCGTGGACAGGAAGGGTGCTCGTAGGGTAGCTCGGGGGCGGATACGTAGACATAACTACGATGCCTGACATCGGGCAATATTGAAGCAATAATCTTGGCCCTCCTTATTTCCTGCCTTCGCCGGCATCTCGCGCGGCGCGTTAGTGCGCTTTGGTACACGAAGATATTAAACTTGCGTCCTCTCTGTGTGTACACGTGCGCGTGTAAGAGAACACACGCGTCGACGCATATCCCCTGGCATTCTGGGCTTGTTTCGTTAAATTGATTCGGAGATGAAGAGTATTGACTTCTCGTTCAACTCGCTAACTCATTGCCATTGCTAAAATAGATTGATAGTAAAATCATGTTACCGGAGAGAAAACGGTCGTTGATACATTATCAGCAGTACAAAAAAGGTATAGATTCATATGCATCTTTCTTTAGGATGTATCTTTAAGAAATACATGTACATTTATTCCTTACGGTGTATTTTTAAGAAACTACGTTTACAGATATTCCAATGAAAATATTAAGACAATTTCGCGTTTAGGAAAATATACCTAGAAAATGAAATGTTTATTAAAGGTCGCATCTTCTCTCTTGGACGCGTATAGTTTCCTAATTTTTTTTTACGCTGTAAATGATTTTTATTTGTTCGCTCTGATAAGGTTGATGATATAAAGCGCGCTTATGTAAAGCCACGACACTTGATTTCGGCGTTAAGCGCCCTTCGATGTTAACAGGGACTGATACAAGACGACGCCGGTGCTGTTCCTCCAGATACTCTTGTGTATATAAACTTTACACAGGAGAAAATAATTTACCAATCATGCTGATGTATTCAAATGAGATTCAAATTCCCTTCAATATTCAGCGCGCGCTGTTTTACTTTCAAAACGATAAGCTTCTCTCACTGTTGGCGGCTGTTATCGCTCGATATGCGTCCTACATGCTTTGCTCCACCTTCTATTATTCATTTTCCTTTGTGTCCCGGCTTTCTTGCGCGTTCTAACGCGTTCTCCAAACGTTGTTTCTTCTCGCGCCGCTTATATCGAGCCATCCACGACGGCAAGTTTCTTCGTTTGAAAACTCGACACAATGGCACGTCGCGCTCGCCGCGGTGCTTTTCGTATTGCCGTTTATGAAATAAATCAAGCGATCCATATCGCATTTTGCCTAAGTTCCAAATGTGCATTGTGCAACACGCTTTATATAATACTGCTTCTCTATTGATTTGAAAAATTGCGTCCCATAGCATATTTATCGTATCATGAAAATTATATTTTATGATATAATTCGTCATTAATTGTTTCGGTAATTTTGCGTATATATGACAGATTGGGATATCTCACAATTTAACACGCGCACGGAATTTTAAAAAAAATAATTGCGAAAGCGTACTTCTGATAAAATAAATTGTGCACGAACAACCACCGATTGATTTTGCAAGAGCTCTCAAAACGTGTTATTTCGGGCGAAATGGCATGTAGATCTCTCGGTTGGGAGTACCATCGGATGGGCCTGGCCGTAATGATCTTCGGCTTGGAGCCGACTGAAAATTCATGACATCGATATTCGCGGTTTTGCATGCGGAATCGGACGCATTTGGCCGAGATGCAAGCCCGTGAAAAGGAGGATGGCGCGATGTCAGGGAACGAACGAGAGGCAAAAGCGTGGAGAAAATCGGCAACGATTCTCGCAAAATTATTCGTAAGCGGCGTCCGCAAGCAAGACCAAAAATTGCACCCTGTGCACGGAACGGATCGTTCCCCAAACTCGCCGGCAAATCTGTATTATCTCATACAACTGCCCTACCACGCAAGACGCAATTCCGATCGCCTATACTTTAGAAAACGCGGTTTCGGGGATCCGACGGATTTAGCAACTTTATTCGACCTTAAATTTTCGACCCACTTGGCCGCCGCTTGTGTGTACACTGAGATTTAACGTGCCAACTATAAGGAAATTTCCATCCCGCCAGACGCGACGATGCGCGTGGAAATACGAATGCAGCCACTTGTTCGCCTCGGCGGAACGACTAATCGCCGAAAACATATACGGAGATTTTTCTGCGAACTACGAAGAAGTAAAATAAATTTTCGCTCGTGCGCGAATTTCCATCTGAAATATGTCTCACTGGAAAAATGTAACCAATATCGTTTTTATGATAAAATAAGCAAATAGTTCTAAAACTTTTCAAAAATTATTATTTTATGTTTAATTATATAACTTTCTTCGCGCGCAAGTATACGCGTTTTGAATAAGATACTATCGGTGTGATAATGTTTATGGTTAAAATGCCACGCGCATTGCGTCTCTGCACACAGGAAACCATAGATTCAATATTTTACAGATTCATCATAGATTCATATTTTCGATATACCGCGGACACATCACGCGCTGAAATTTGTCGAAACAAATGACTCTTTTGTTCTATGGAATATCGATCTTTTTTTTTTTCACCGTAGTGGACCCGCCGATATAGACGCGATATCAATTTCTATTATCATTTCGCGTGCCGTATCGTCGCGCAACTCGATTACTCGTAGGAAATTCTGACAGGATGGAATTCAGCGAGCCACATGACCCACATGTGAGGAAAGGATTTCAGGAATGTGTGAATGATCACCGTGTGCCGGAGAAATATATCCAAAGTGACTACTCTGATTTCCTTGGATGTCACGGAGATTACCCTATCTACTTTCGTGGACCGTCAAATTTCTTTCAGACAATTCCAAATAAAATGCAATCCTGTTGACGCGCGTGCGCTATGACTGTGTAAGACATGAATAAAATACGAGGGAGAGCGTATAAAATCTGGAAGACAATAGTGATGTAAGCACGCGTATGACACGAAATAAGATTTACATTTGTAAACCTTGAAAGCTTTTCGAATTGAATGCAGTCAGTTATCAATTCTAATATAATTTAATTTTAATTGCACATAGAAAATGATAATATAGTAATAAAGCTATATAGAGAAATAGATATATGTAATATTTATTAAATGATAAAAGAAATTGGAAGGTATAAATATACAAAACAAAATCGAAATATGAAACAAGAATTAAATGTTTGCTGAATATTGTTACAATATTGTTAAATATACTCATTCTGAGCTCGTTTTCGCTTGGCTCTATCCTCGGAGTTAATGCGCGTTATCGTTATGCGCGAACGTGAATTATGCATAAGGTAATTCGATTATTCGCCGGAAATTCCAATGAGCCGGCGAAGATACCACGGCGTTCGCGTGCGGAAGTGTGCGTAAAGAACGATTCCAGGAATTCGTGAGTGATCACTGTCGGAGGTAAGTATATATATATATATATATATATATGGAATCGATCGCTGTGATTTCCCACGTGTCACTGCATTCGATTTTCTATTCGCTTCTTTACGCTGTGTCAGGACGGAATTTCGAACTCCATTCGTCGGTCGATTCCATCCTTGCCTTCTCTACGCCGAAATTGTATCGCATTCGCGATTGAATGCAGACTGACGTGTGGGAGGCAGGAATAGCGGCAGAAGGAGTTTTAGAGGATGAGGAGAGAAGATCGCTATCGGGGAGGTGGAGAATTCGATGGGTCGGATGCTCTTGGTTCACGTTCGTTTTCGAGGTAGAGGGTGGATGCGCGGAGAAAAGTCGAATCCACGACGAAAATCCTCGGAGCTTTAAGGTGCCCGATGGTAATCTAGTCACATATAAGCGTGAGGGTGTCAAGAGAAGGTCACAGGAATAGGAAGAAGCAATAGCGGAGCAGGTTCCTGAGAAGGCAACGAACGTGAGAGACGACCGAGAAGGTTATCTTTCCTCACCGGATTAACCGCACCATAATTCGAAATCTCATTAGACCTGCTCCGCCACGGAGTACAATTTTTTGTCCATTACATCGGCTACGAGAGATGTCGAAAAAGAACGCTGCTTGCGTCTCGAGGAGAATTCCTTCCGTCCTCTTGCCATCGCAATCGTCCGTCCCGGCGAAACTAAATCAGACCGTTGCTTACAAATCGGGTTATTTTGTTTTGCTCGTTCTCTGTTTCTCTCTTTCTCTCTCGTTACGATTTTATTGATCGATCACGAAATATAGCTAAAGTAATAATCTCTTTATTATGAAATGGCAGTTTGTCCAACGCAAACAGCGGTTTTATTAAGAGCTAATTTCAACCATCGGTTAATTTGAATTGTCATCGATTAACTCGTTCGATTAATTGTGCATTACGCTAAATACGGTCATTGCTCCCACTCGACAAAATATTTAATAGCATCTCTCATTTTTTGGGAAAAGTCTTTCTAAGCTCTTAAAAAAAGTACGACGTTAAGGCGAATCGACGGATACGCGCAACGATTCTCGATTTACGATGTCGTATTCGAAGACTATAACGCCGCACGCGATTCAGTTCGTCGACGGAATTCCCTTGCTTATCGTGCGCCGTCTTTCATCCCTCCATCCCCCTCACCATTAGTCTGGCAACCGCTGGAACACGCTTCACGGGGCGAACGGGTTGAAAGATGGCCGACTGTCGCGTGGTACCGTGGGAGGACAGAACGCTCGCTGGTATACGAACTAGAAGTTCATGGAACTTTCGGTGCATTGTTGTGGCGGGCACGACGTCGAACTTGGCAACGGTACCGGAAAAGAGAGGAGATGCCTCAAGGGGGGGGGGGCGGCGAGGGAGGATCCGACCGAGAGGGTGGTCGTTCGTATAGAAGGAAGGACGATGGGACACAATACGCGTGCAAACGTCGTCGTACGCGAGAATCGCGTAAGGAGGCGAAATTGACGGGAACTTTCGTACTTTTGCTTGGCCGAAAACAAAAGACGTTGGCGAGAAAGCTTACTTATGAAAAGCGTAAAGCGACAAGCTGTATGATTTATAGATTGTATTTTTCTTTGTATTGTACTTGTTCACGCGATTGAGAAATCCGGCGCGCGCGTGGCTCATTATATTTGCGCCTCTCCTGCTGTAATTTTACTGTAATATCGATGTGTGACGCTGGGAATGACGATCAATAACGATAACGTGAATACCTTGCGTCGAAGTTGCATCGCGAGACAATATCGAAATTTCGATGCACGTTCATTTTCGTTAGATAAAACGTTTTAAAGGACGGCCGAGCGTTTGACGCGCGTGCACGATTGGAATCAGCGCAACAGTGTAATTATAATTTTATGCACCGGCGTAAAATTAAATCAGCTTAAATCGAATGAAAACGTGATACCGGCGCCATGGGAGAATAATTGTCCCGGAATTGTTGCGTTACGCTAGCGGGCGTATATATCGGACGCACGTTATTTCTAATAATCTGTCGCGACATTAATATTCATGGCGCGAAAATTCGTATATTCCGTGTTTTCTGTAACAACGTCACTTGTAAATTACACGTAAGCATCGGAAATTTAATATCACCGGACGCTCGGCTGCCGTAGATATTAATTGCTCGACGTATCGCAACTGCGATACATACTCGCGCCCGCGTGTGCGACATAAAAATGTATGTTTGATTTAATTTAATATAACGTTTAATTTAACCGGGTTATTTTGCATTATCGAATTGTTGGTTATTTATGACATTATCGTTCATATGACATCTTGTCGTCCAGATAAATATATCCCAGTATGATTATTAATTTAATTCATGATTTTAGCCACAACGTTCTGCAAAAATTGATAACAATATTTTTACTGAGCATAATATTAAGTAAGAATATATTATACTGACAGCTTTTTCGGTTTAATTTTCAACAATGAAAAATATATTATTGCGAATCTCTGAAAATTCTATATGAAAAATCTTCGCAAAACGCGCTCTGCTTTTAATAGAACGTATATAGAGCACAAATGGAGCGATCAAAAAATATCATGATCAAAAGTCCTCAAGATCAAGGTCCTCTTTGCTGAGGGAAAATGGAAACTCGTTACATGCGTGAAACAGGATCGAGGTTGAAGGAATGCGCAGCGATTAAAGGACGACGTGACTAAGATAGAAGGAAGGAGATGTGTTAGATCGAGACGGTGAGAGAACACAGAAAATTATATGCGGTGTTTCTCAGTGGTACGTTCGCGAAAAAAAACACGTGTGCGTGCTACGCACGTCACAGTTATTCTTTCTTACATCGTTGCTCGCGTTCTTCGTTTCATTTTCCGCTTCTTATATTCCGCTAATTGTCCCATTACTTACTCTATCGTGAAATTTCTTTTACGCGATTTTTGTGCGTTAATTAATTTTTATCCGCCGCGTCGAGTTTGCGAGATCCGATTAATTATCAATAAAAATTCAATTTTAGCGTAATCGTTTAATCGTACAATGGACATCGATCATTTATTCATCGACGAATGCAAGCGCGTTCGTCAAGCAACCAACGGCGATCAAACGCATCGATGTCGATTGATTCTACTCAATTACAAGGCAAGTGTGCACTTTATTATCTGGCATGCGCAAATTGCTATGCAATATAGTAGTTTCCGTTCTGCGAATACCCGACATTGCTACTACGAGTTTATTTGTGTGGGTGGATTTTAATTGAACGGGTTACTGACAAGAAATAATATAGCGAGTTAAATTTGAAATATAATAAACGTTCGCTAACTCCCGTAAAATTATATTTTCAGAATAATGAGAAACATAAGGGTATGCTCGTCCTCCGTTAACGTTTCAACGTAATATAATTTTATACAAATAATCTGCATTCGCGCGCGTACGGGGGTTGATATTAAACTATAATCATTTTTCGGGATACTCTCCCCCCGCGTGTAGCGTATGGTTATTTGTCACTGTCAATCAAACTCTCTCCACAATTTCTCGCAGATTATCCATAAAATAACAAATGAACTGGTCGGCTGGTCACATTGTTACCAGCCGTTCCGCATCAGGCATGAAACTACGAGCGCTCTTTATATTCGCAATAACGAGTGCGATATTGGTACTAAAATGATTTTTTTTTAATTCAGCGTTCCACTGCCCTTCCTCGTTACCCTTCCTTTATATCCAGCTGTCAGTTCCAGATAATTTGCTTCATTAAATCTTCCATTTTTCATCCGATGGGATGAACCGAAAGCGAAAAGCACAGCGTAAAACTCAACGTAGCTTTACATACGGGACATCCGGCAGCTTTATCGTGATATCGTGATTCGTAATGAGGGTTGTCACTCAAAAGTGCACAGACGAAAGGGGATGTCGTAAGAAAAGGGGAGACAATTTCCCGCGGGGTACCGTCACCGCTTCGAGAGAGGGGGGGGAGGGAGGGGGAAGAAACGCATTTCGCATTCAATTTTATTACGGTTCCTCAGAAGAAAAATCGAACGACTTCTTCAACGTACCCGCGCTAGAAAATTAATTTGAATAAAATTCTGCATGAAATCCGAGCAAATGTATCTTAGAGACGACATTAATTTGTAGTATCATAATTTTGAAACTGTACTTTGCACTACGCCTATTGTATCGTTTTGATCGATTTAGATTTGTTTTAACTGCGCACTTATCGAGGTACATTCGAGGGAGATAATGATTTGTTAATACCAGCAAAACGATTTAATTTTCCTATACCGATCGTGACGATATTGTCTGATAATTAGTCGACATAATATGAACCGCAATATAGATTAATATATAATATATATTATTTTGAAATGTAAAATTGTGTAAATTAATCGGGAACGAGATGTATTGTGTGTTGCTGAGAATTTCTATCTAAATTCGTACATTCGGTGATTAATGCAAATGTTTGCCTTGCTGCCAATAGATGATTGTTGGCATATATAGTATAAATCATAGCGCATTAACAAATAATTCCTTTATGCTGATTAGCAAAAAAAAAAATATATATATATTCCATAATTATTTACAATCAAAAGCCTTAAAGTATCTTCAATATGCAATAAAATTCCACAATTATTGTCAGCAATATATATTCAGTATCAAGTATAACAAATGACTCACATTAATACAATTATCAGCGTAAGAGAATTAATATTGAAATTCGTAATTCGCAGTATTTTATCTGTATATTTTAACGTTACGAATTTCTGTCGCGCATTTTTTTCCCCAACAATAAATAAAATTAAATTTGCACGAAATCCAATCTTTCCCGGTGTGCTCGCTATCATATCTTTTAACGTTCTTCCTGCTATATATACACGAGCTTGTAACGAGTGTATTTATTCCATGCGAAACGAATGCGTGCGACGAAAGACACATCGCTCAGGCGCGAAATGCAATGCTGCGTCCATGCGCCGCAGCTTTTTTTATTTTCTCACACGCTATGTCGCGTTTCAAGTAGCGTTGTGTCGCACGGTGTTTAAACAGCGATGTTCCTAATGGCGAGCACACACATTCGACGTATATTAGCTAGACCACGCGCGCTGTTTACAAAAACCGCGCTCGCTATTGAACGCGTTTTTTCGCGTGACAAGTGGAAAAATTCAGCGTCAGGAAAATTGTGAGATCGCAAGTGGTAATCTACAATGCATGCAGTAACAAAGTAAACGTTATTAGTTTTGGCAACTATAATTAACATTATATATAGTATGTAATATATGTAAGATGACATGTAAACATACGCCGAGAAATTTGAAAATTTTCAGAACTCAGAAAAATTGACAAGTACGAAATCGAGAAATAACCGCAAGCGCTCTTTTGCTTTGGTTTTACACATAATTATCGACCGCATCCGTCAATTTTTTCCGGCAGTTTCTCCCTCTTTCATTCCGTCGCATATACTCTTTTATGCACCCCTAATTAACTAGTTTAACCTACATTTCTTTTTATATCAGCTGACTTATTCTAAAAAAAAAAGTTTCTAAATTTAAGGAGGTTGAAATTGCACGGATTATACGTGTATGACCTAGCTTGAATGATTTATTTCATGGCTTTAATTAATATCTCTTAATATCTCTACAGATTTTTATTTATATGTATCTACTTTGTATAAACACAATCATCTCTACACATAGTAAGAGCATTTTTATCGATACTAATGTTTAATAGAAAGATGTTGGCTCTCACAATAAGATGCTTCATACAGGTCATCAATATTATGCGCAATATTTCGAGCGCTCAAAATTCTCTTTTTAGGGCAAATCTTGTATGTCTTTCAACCGAACGATTTGTCGCTCGCTGAGCTCAAGAAGCTTTAAATTGGAGTGGATAAAGTTCTGAATTCTTTATCCATGAGTGTTCCATCGATGTTAAAGTAACGGCTTACGTGTATTGTGACAGCCTGCCATTATTCTTCTTCGCGTACACCGCTCGCCCCGGCTTTCGTTTATACATCGCATTTCTCAAATACCCGCGCGAGTAAGAACTCGGATGAGAATAGAAATAGATAAGTCGCTAAGATTACCGCGTAGAGAGTCATCGTCATGTTCTCTCTAAAGTAAGCTGTGAATAAATTCATGTCTGAAAACGCATCGCCTTACTTATGCTGGAATAACGTTTACGTCTTCTATCGACAAGAGTTTCGCGCGGTGTTCGAAGTTCCCGATAAAAGGCAAATCAGACGAACCGAAAAATGAAGAAAAAGCGCATTCACAGAACGAAAATGTTGATTTGGTATTCGTATATTCGTCGACGGCGATATTTGTATCCGAGTTTTGCAACGATATTCGTAGAGTTCAGTTAAGCTGATGTTTTTTTACAAATAACATAGTGCATCATGTATCAAAATTTAAATATACACGCGCAAAATATTTATTTCTTATGTCAAACATAACGACGATTGATGTATTTTAAAAGAAACAAATTCCTATTTTGCTTAACTTTATTTCGCAGATCAAGAAAACGGAAGTTATAAATAGAGTTATAAATAGAGTTATAAATCAAGACGAAGTCGATGATGCACATTACGCGTGTCATTATTCCCGGGGAGACAACTTTCATTGCGCCTTTCTCTTTTATTCACGTTTTACTCGCGACACTTCGTTCTATTTCTGCTCTCTCTTTCTGTGGCATTTATTTAATTTTATTTTCACCGACATCGCGTCATGGGCTTTTAACATTTCTAAATCGTAGTATCTACCACCCAACGTGCTTCGCTCACTGTTCTCTTCATCGACCTGATCTGAAATTATTCGCAACAGAAAGGACGAATTAAATACCCATTGTTCTTTTGTTAACCGTAATTTTCGCGGTAAATAATGCATCTGAATTCTGGAATTGTCTACTTTTTTTCCATTTCTTTTTTTTTCTTGGTGAAATATATTCTACATCAAAATATACTTTTTATTCGTGATAAAATGGGGGATCATATTCCGGTAAAATGACGCTTATATAGTAAATATAACCAGAATTTAAAACCTTGCAGTAAAGAAAATTTATGATAGCGCGTTTTTTAAATCGATGCTCAGATAAGAAAGATTGCGGCAGTATAATTCTAGATGATTTTTCTTCGTAACGGTTTGGTCGGGAATCTTAATAACAACTCTGATAAATTATTCTACGGTAGTTGGGTACCGGAGCTAATTACGCCACGGCAATTAGAAAGGGATGTATACTCGACCCTCGAGATCTCTTAGCTATCTCGTTTTAGTCTTCCTTCAGAGGAGAAAAATGCTTAAAAGACGGATATACTTATAAATGTCAATTTATATTGTATATACTTGAATCATATATGATTAATGTAAATTTAAACGCAAGTATAATAGCGGCTTCATTGAAATCCAGGAGCATAAAGAAAAATTAATTACGAAATCACGATGCATGAAAATATAGCTTATTGATAATAATCATAAAATATTCATCGTGCAAATAACAGCATGTGTCTCTGGCATATGATTACAAATACATTCCAAATTAATATCTATTTAAATGTTTTACGATATTGGCGTTCTACGCCGCGAGACAAATTTGCATGAAAAATAAATGCAAAAAGCGTTAATAGCTGTAACGTTTGGGAACGGTGGTTTTAATAATTACATTATTAAAACCGCCATGCATTCCACGTAAACAAACCGCTTTTAAACATTAATCAGAATCGGATAGTGCTTTTTAAAAATTGATCTGCGATGTTCAAAAAGTTATTGATATTACAGTTAAACGCTTAAACGTGAAAACGTGTCTGAAATCTAAATCACCTCGACTCATGAAGTCAATACACAGAACGAGATTTTTTCTCCATGCATTTATCCATTATCGGCGGCCACTTTTAATTCAACTAAATCCTACAATCGACGGAGTACTTTACTTTGGGATCGAAGCTATCTGTGGAGAAAGAAAAGAGGGAAATGGGGGGGGGGAGGGGAGAAAGAGAGAGGATAGAGAGTAAACTCGTACGCCGTTACGAGTACGGCACTTGGTACATTTTACGGCCGCTCTTTACGTCAGACTAGGGATATTTTATTATACCTTCGTTCTCCTTTTCGCTCTTCTTCCGATACTATAACATCCGTGCTCAGTTCCTCTTTCTCTCTGTCGCTCTTTCTTTCCCGTCATTCATTTTTCTCTAACTCTTTATTGTATGCATATTCGCTCGACTTCGCCTAATCGCATTATGATAATTTTGCTATTGTACCGCGCATCTTTAAGACTAAATAACATGTATTACGCATGTCCACGCGACTTGCTTTACTATTACTTTCCCTCATTTTCGTTCATACTTAAACTTCGAAAAATAGAAATATTTATGATACGGTCGTGTCAATTGCAGAATTTATAGACGTTTTCAGAAAATATGAGATATAGAGATATTTATTGTACGAGATCAAAGTAGTTATTAACTTTTACGAGATAATGCAAGTTATTTGATATCGCATCGACGCGGTGATATTTATGATAACTTTCTTTTATGCTATTTTAATTTTTTTAAATATTTATTTTGTATTTTCTCGGTAAATTTTTTTATGACATTTTTTTCCATTACTTTTTAAAAATATAATTTACATTTAAACTTTTACGGGGACTCGATTGCTTCATTAGAGAATTTTAAATATTCAGGGGACTCAATTGCTTCATTAGAGAATTTTAAATATTCAATCTATCTATGAAATAGTACAAGAAAAATTATGAAGAGATTATGTGTAGAAGCGAATATACATTATTTATATATTTGATCATAATCATTTGATAGCACAAACTGAGATTTGTTTAAGACCAAACGTTGAATTTCTTCGGGGAAAAAGGGTAGACATGTTGATCGATAAGAAGTAATAAAGAAGACTCACCCCCTTTCCTTTCTGCCCCATTAGCGAATAAAATGCAATTTTTCTGTGATATTATCATCGTAAATTTATCTTGACGGCTGCTTAACCCAGATTCCTAGATTCCAGATTTTTGACGGCTATAAAGTTTGCAAGTGTAAAAAAGATTATTGCTATTTCTATATGTAATAACATTCATTTTAATGCTAAAATATCTAGGTACTCATACTGTAATATTCAGTAATATTCGAACAAGTGAGCGATATGAATACACCGTAAATTGTGCAACCCTCACATAAAATGCAGGAATAGAATTTATAACAAATGTGTTGTATGAAGTTACTATAAAATTATTGCTTACTGCAAAAAGACTTGATCGCGCGTTGCATTAAAATATTCGAATGCAATGTCTGCATGAATAAATAATCAAAAATAATAGCGACATGCCATAATCTCATAGCCACGCAATGCTTTCAACGGTCATTGGCCTTCTGACCCCTCAGGATAATAATGCCTTTTCTCTTTCGCAAGAAAGAATAAATTAATGGATGGGGCAATTTTACCGTAAACTGCACAAGCTTTTCGCAAAATATATCCAAATGCAGTGAACAAAAATTACACGTATGCGCGTTCTTGCATGATTATCGATTAACGTGGTATGCCGCGATGTGAGCATCAACATCCTCATAAATTCCTAGTTCCAACGTCGACGTATTTCTCTGCGTGCATCGCAGGAATCCTAATATCGCGCGTGCATCTTTTGCGCATCTCATATCACATTATAAGATAAAGGAAACTTGATAGAACCTACCATATCGAGGATAAATGTTATTTCTACCAAATTTACTCAAGAGTTTAAGATTTAGTACACGATGACAACTTTAGCTTCTCATTTAATAAGAAATGTATGAATTCGTATATTATACGTACATAAAAAATGACTCTATTTAGAAGATTATATTTTTTATATAAAAACGTTTTTTGTAGTACATCAATTAGTTTTATTTTTATAAATTTGAAAAAAATAATCAAAAATTAATTGAATGACAACGAGAAATTTTCTATTTCGGCAGTACATTGTTATAAATCTTTCTCATATAATCTTTTGCAATCGCCACGTTACATTATATCCTGAATTCTAACTTGGCGCTTTTTCCATTTTGCTCAACAATTAATCACTTAATTCATCGCAAAATCACTCAGCTGGACAGGATAGCGAATGGTCCGAGAAACGCCAAAAGGCAAGAATTTGCAAGACGAGATAGGACGCTTGGAGTGCGGAACATCCGGCAGAGAAAAGAAAAGAGATCTGTCGCGGATGGACGCGCAGAAAACCACGGTGATTTTTCCCGGGCCAGATTAAAAGCGGAACCATCCCCCGGGGCGAACCGTTGCTGCACGCCGTCGGTGAATGAATGGGGGGAGGGGGGTGGTTCTGTGTGCACGGATAGAATTTGTGCCACGTGGTATGCGCTCCGACCGAAGGAGCGAGGAGCGAGGCGACGGTAAGAACGATAATAACAAGTCGGTAAGGGAGGCAGGGAACAATAACCGTGAAAGCGCGTCGGGAACACGGCCAAAAGGCAAAAATGTCCGTCCTTTCGCTCGTGAGGAAATGCTTTTTTAGCTTCTGGCCGCTGTTGCGCGCGTCCCATCCTGTCGTCTTGTACGCTGGACATGGGTCGATGGGTACCTTTTCTTTTTCTTTTCTTTTCTTTTCTTTTTATCTTCTCGATACTTCCCCTGCCTCGAGGAGCCCGGGGCAAGGGAAGAATGCTCGGAAGGCTTGAAAGCGCCGGACTTACAGGTCGGTGAGCTTCGAGGGTACAGACGATCTAGATGTTATCCTCTGTGTCTGTATTCGCTCAGATGTCCGTTTAGTTTCTTATTTGATTTCGAACGTTACGGAGTTACATGACTCTTTCGCGGAAAATAAAATCGATAAATATGGCAATAGATACGTGCGAATGACATTTATAAATCTTAAAAATAAATAGTCTTAATGTTGAAATTAATAATGATTGATGCGTATGTTGATCCAAATGCATGATCATTACGTTACTCTAAGTTATTCTCGAGCATCGAATTTAATCGCGCAATATATGTTGATATCAATTAATCAAACGGAGATCGCAATCTGTATGTCAGAAATGTATATGTCGCAAACGTATGTCAATACTTGCTGCATAAAATTTATTTCCGTTGTAAAACCGGTTGTATCGAAAATATAAATCATATCTATATTAATTTAGACTAAATAAACAAGACTTTTTCGATAACTGTATATGACGATAGTAAAATATTTACTCGGCTGCTATATTTGATTAAACCACGGATATGTTCTGATATTATCTATATGAATCTTGATATAAACGCTTTACATTATTTCATATACATGTACATTTTTTATAATATGTAAATGCACAACCTGTCAACATGCGGGTTACGAAGTCCGTCGCAACAGCGTGATTAAAGGGAGCAAAAAGCGCACGATCCTTTTAACGCAGTAGAAACCGTACGTAACAGTCAGCCAGCGTCTGTTCGGCGGTAAAGTAATGCTACTGGGCGAGATGTCGGGAAAATTGCGATTAAATGTCACTGTGATAATGTTTGTACCGCGCTACGAATGCACTATATCGACGAAAAATCGAACATTGTGCGAAATCGTTTCTCGCACAAAGTATTTAATCGCATGTATGTAGCTATTTCTCGATTTTCCTCTTAGACGAGTTCCTAAAAATCGATAAGCATTCTCGAGATATGTCAGGTTTACTCACAATACTCCTAAAGCGTGCTCTTGTATCGTAACTTATACTGTTAAACGTGACGTTCCGTTGTATCACGGTACATTCTGCGCGTTCTGAGATATCCTCCGAGGGAATGCTCGATACTTGGCTTTACGATGTAAAGAGGAAATCTGTATGATAAAATTCACCGTGCGTGGTTACGTCGTAAACTTACCCGACTTTCGTGAAATCATCGCTAACAGCTGTCGTCGTTGCAAAACTTTCGATTTATCTCTACGACGCGGATCGCATGTGGTAATTCACATTTAGTTTATTACCTATTTTCCACCGGTGTGATAAACTACGTATTGATAGTGCAGCGGCAGTTGGTACCGTCGTAGAATTTTTTTACGAAAGTTAATAACTTCAGTCATAGTATTTTCATGTAAAGCAGCTGGAGGCGCTCGCGACAATTAGAAAAATGGAAAATGAAGGATTTAATTAAAATTCTATTTCGATGTGTACTATGGAAAAGCGCTGTCATTTAAATAAAATAGATATCAGATGACTGACAGACAGTTTTGTTCGTATGCTGTATATATTTTTGTGCACGTATACTATGTTAAATTGATATTAAGCGATACGAATGGTTTCAATATCTTTCTTTTATATACAAAATACATTCAATTTTTTGTATTAACGAGTACGGACTAAATTACGCAAACATGAAGGAAAGAGAATCGGCAGAAAATTCAGTATTTTATATTTTACGGAATAATATTCATATTATACATCGTTGTATGTTTGCAGACATAATTAAAATAATTATGTATATAGTTTTTAATATATAAAAATAGTTACACAATTACTAGTAATGCACATTTTTGTTAAGAGGATTAATTAATGGCTGCTAGTGCACGCACGCAATTTAGTATGCTAATACGAAATCCGTATAATCTGATTATCATTTCTGGCGGAAACGTAAGCAGAAAAAATGCTTTCTGAAAAACAAGGTTGCGAAAAATATATTAAAATGAAAGTGGCGTGTCAGCAACTCACTGCATCCAGATCTCGCCTCTCCGGCTCGCAAACGCGCGCGAACCGCGGTAATTCTAAAATGTGGGCCGTCGATTCATTAGCAGATATGACAAAAATCCTTTCGTGTGCCGTAATCCGGGCGTAATTTTTAATCCGTCCTACTGGCAGGAGAATAATCCCTACTGATGGAGTTCTACGTAATGCTCGGTGAGAGATAGCGAGGGTGGAAACAAGAGAGGGTGCGAGCTTGGTTTTCACCGAATATACATACATTGTATACATCACATGAGCGGCCACCGATAACGCCACGTACCGATCTGTCTTTTATCCGCGCGATAAATGACACCAACTTCTCTCTTTCTTCCCCCCCCCCTCTCTCTCTCTCTCATTCTTATAATCCAAGTTGGATTCCTTTTTCCTATGTTTTTTTTATTTCATAAAAGAATGATGACGACACGTGTGCGCGGCAATTAATTGTCGTATCATCCTACCACGAGATTCCGTTGCCGGTGATCTCTCTTTTCTACTCTTGTTTTCCGATCCTTTGCTAGTTTTTTTTTTATCTTTTATTCCTCGGTCTGGACGATAACGAGACGTAATGAGTAATAAATTGTCATTACATGATAGCGACCCGGGACTCGGCCGCTCATTAACGAACACACCGCGCGCTGAAGAACAATGCCGGATGTCGCACTCGAGTAAATTACCTAAACGCCAATTGCGTAAGCAACAAGTGCTCATTATGCGTTTAATGCCCTGGGGGCAATGCAATGCAGTAACGTTAGGCTGCGATTGTTTGCACCGCTGTCGAACAATATCTGCATCAGCTGATTGCCGCGAATCTATTGGAAAGAGTCCGCAATTTCGGCGTCGTTTAGCATGTAGTTATGTCATTAATCGTGTAATTAATATCACGGAAAATATTCGCACATCAGGTCATGTAATCTGAAAATCTGTAATTATTGTGATACTGTTTGCATGCTGTTTGGTCTCGGCTTAAAAAAAAAAAAAAAAAACCTGCTATATCGAAGCTTTGAAACCGTGATATAATCGCCGTTATTCTGTAGCTCGCAAATAGAGAACGAAAAAAGCAAATAAAGGGAATGATACACGGTCAAACGCGAAATATTCATCATTTATCTGCAAAGCATAAAATGATTTGAAAATATTTCGACCTTTCGTGTTATGTCATACACACACATACACACATACATATATATAAAAGAAATATATTAAAATATATTTCTTTTATTAAAATATTATTAAAATATTATTTTTTTGTGTCGTGCGACATTGTTACGCCGACATTTAAATGTTAACAGTATATTAATTATGCGTAACGTTACTTTGCTGGACACATTTTGCGCTACAATATGTTCAAAGGATATATACTAAAATTATAAAAAATACATGAAGTGAGAAGCGCGGAGATAAGTAACTATGGATTAGATAGGATAATTGCGTTTCGCTTTGCGGAAAGCTAATGTATTGAAATACATGTATATTTGTAGTCGGTATCACGGTGGCCGTTGCATCGGAACGCTCGGCGGCGAATTGTTACCGGTGGAAGCAAGAAGCACTGATATATCTCTCTCCACTCCTAGGAATTATTCATTTTGCTCTTGCCACTCTTGAATATTTTCCATAAATATTCCGCAACGTTCGCGATATTGCGCTACACAGATTCTGTCACAGTTCTATCGCGTTTAATCGCTCATGCATTAGATTTAATTCTAATATATCCTCGCGGGTCAAATGATAATTCGTTAATAATTTCCTCACGCAAAATGTCAGTTTAATTTTAATGTTTCAAGATTATAAAGATCAATGTCTATTACATCGATTATTAATTCCGCAAAACTCATCATTGATATTTTTTTAACCATTACAGTGGTTATAACAACAGCAATCGTCAAGCTAATTTCTTCATATAAGCTATCATGTTTAAAATATTAGATAATTTTATATGATGACTCTATTTGACATTCTATATAGTATTATTATGTCAGTGTTCTATTACCGTCCCTAGTATCGATCGTGCGCGTTCCTGGGATACTCTCAGACCGCGTTTTCACTCTTATCATTTATTAAGTTTACAATTTAGATTTCTTGAACATAATTACTTCCTGCTGCGTTTGAATTAAAAAGATAATCGTGGAATAATTAATAATAATCATAATACAAATATAATAACAAAGTTAAGTAAATAAGCTAATAAGCACATAATTGATATTGTTTGTTATACAATGAGAGAAATGATACGACAGTCACAATCTGATATAATTTTTTGTCGAGAACTGCGCGTTCAA
>OX424453.1:9023568-9063347 GCA_949152495.1 Lasius fuliginosus | reverse complement strand
ATTCCTTGTGTCTCGCAAGCTATTTCAACCCTGAATAAGATCACGGTTAAATGGCGTTCATGCAAAATAATGAGCGAGACTGCGTGAAGACGAAGGGAGAAAAATGGATGGAAAATGGAAGGGTTTCCGCAGTTTCTAAACCAGGGAAATCCTGTAACCAGCCGATCGAAGGGTAGCGAGGAGATGTAAAGGGAAGTTGCAATCGGAAGATGCAAGGGTGGAGAATCATCTTGTAGTCCGGCAGGTATATCGCGTTGGCGAAGTCGCTGCGCCATGAGGAATGATTCGATTTGGTCTGGGCTCGCTCGTAGTTTGCGAAATCACTGACGAGATTACGGCCGGTATTCTCGGGGCGGAAGTAACGGGAGGCAGTGCACCACGGCTGGCCAAGTTAAAAAAAAAAAATTTTCCCTGCAGGAAATGGCAAACTTACTTCCTGTCCTAGCGCGATCCTACTTGCGTCTCACCCTCTTCTTCTCCACGCCATTCCTCCCCTCCTCCGCCACCCTCCCCCTCCACCCTCCACCTACACTTCAACTCTCGTGATATCCCTACGGTCCCACTGGCACTCGAATAAAATATGCGTTTTAATTTGCAATTTAATTGGAAAGTCCCCGTCGGACTGAGCAGAGATAGGTTCGAGCATTGTCCTTCATCAGTCCTATTCCCCTCTTCCTGCTGTTTTCCGTCTTTTCTTGTATTCTCTCGTATTTCTAAAGAGTTGAACGTATCAAAGTAGCCCGATGGAGTAATGACCGTTCCGGGTAATAAATTTCCTTTCTCTCTCTCTCTCTCTCTCTCTCTCTCTCTCTCTCTCTCTCTCTCTCTCTCTCTCGCGTTACACCTCCGATATATGTCGATTTGATTAGTTCTTCCGAAAAACTTTTTCTAAAGTATAAACGCGCGTCATCAAACGGGAAAATTATTTTTGTGAGTAAAACATGAGAGTGTTACGGAATATATAATCGTGACAATGCAAGAAATACATTACGACAGATATTCGGATATGATATGACATAAGATTGACAATATTAGTCATATTATTTTCTATATTGAGAAAATGTTTTGACGAATCCACTTGACATTTAAATATCGTATAAATAAAAGAGCGAAAATATATTGTGTATTTTCAAGACAAAAATTATTTCATTTTTATGAATTTTGTATCTGCGATCAATAATATTCCCATCGTTGCGAGAACCGAGTCAAGCTTAAAGTAAGGAACGTTAGCTTTTCGCCACTGGTTCGAATTCAGGATGTGATCTGACACTCGGAAGTTTTCCGCTGCATCACGTGCGCCGCGATTTCCGCGCGTGACGCGATTTCACACTCTTCACATCGCTGACAAGTTCTACTTCATACTTGGCTGGTCACCCAGAGTGGACTTTCGGTGTATCGTGTTGGCACCGATTGACCGCCGGACACGCACGTAATACTCTGTCGTGACAGCGGATTGGCAGTTTGGCGAGAGTTCCGCAAAAGTTTCCTAACGCAAAATTATTTCAATAAAGGCGGTTATACTTCTTGAATATTTAATCGATTCTTGGCAAGATGTGATGAATGAGAAAAATCTACTACAGTATAACGGAGAATTTTTTAAATTTATTATTATATATTGTAATTTTATTATTATAAATTTATTATTATTAGATCGTGATTATTATTACATCGGTATTATATCTTTCTCTCTTTCTAATTACTATATATGCAGATGATTATATATCCAATTTCGTTATAAATGTTTCATACATGTGGATGTTTCACATCCTGAAAGATTTAAAATAAAGTTTAAAGTATTAAACGCTATACATTTATATAGTTTAATCGAAGTTTCTCTGTACTAAATAAGTGCATTTATTATTCTGTAATTTATTGAGTCCGTGTGAATTTAAAAACGTACAACTCAAAATGTACGATGTACGAATATGGCAGGTGAATTATAATGTAGGCGAACGGACGCAAACACAGCTCTCAACCAAGCACGGCGCACTTGACATAATCGTAACGTGGTTTAATTGTACTGCCACCTGTTAAGGCCAACTAGGAATGTAGTAACCATAGGCTGACCATTAACTGACATACCCACTGCTGTCCTATTACTTCGCCGCTGCCGTGGAAACTAAAGGACCTGCGACAAAGTGCGGCGTGACGATGAAACCATGCCAGAAATTGCGTTGGAATAAAATGCGTTGGAATAAAATGCGCGATAAGCATTACAAGAGAATTATTTTGACGTTTGACACTCGCGAAATATCTGCGTAAATAGAATAACGAACAAATAGTGGTCCCGTATTCCATCGTGATCTCTATTTTTTGATACGCTGCCAAAAAAAAGGGGGAAAAATAAAATAAAATACCAGCCTGAGCTATGCGGGTCGAGTCAGAAGCTGCGGCGGAAATGTAGGTGGATGCGCAATAAAAACATTCCCGCGTTTGATCTATGGCAAATATTTTTTGCAATGCGAAAAAAACGGGAGAGAAAACGTAACTCCTTGATCTCCAAAATTGTTATTGTTCGGGACGCGCTTCCATATATATTCTCTCTTGTTTTATTTACGACGACGAGAGAAGGAATCCATTACTCGATTGGAGATTTAAAGCGGAGGCATGCCTGACGAGAAACAACATTTATGATGGGGGTGATCTAAATAAGAGTAAAAGCACGTATAACACAGAAAGGGGAGGGTGTATTGGGAGAAGAATTTTCAACGTTTGATGTTTACAGCGACGTACAAAAGAACCGAGGAAATGCGAGTGACATCGAAATATATGTATATCGCATGCCCGCATGATCGGAAAAGTATTCTACGCGTGTCACATCGGTCGACAGCGTGCGCGGTTTATACAATTCAGATAAGCGTGCACGCGCGACAAATCTGGTGTAAAACATGTTCAATAATCCATAACGTTCTCGATAATTCGTGGACTTATATTCCGTTTGTGTCAATGGCTCTTCAAATACACGGCTTTAATGCGCCGTTCATATCGTAGCTGCGACAAACTTGGCGCATATAAATGAAAATTAAATGAGTTTTCCGATAATTGGTTGCATTCGTTATTATTCACAAAAATTCAAATATATTTCGCGGGACTAATAGCGTTATTTCTAGCTGAAATTAATGTTTTAATTCTACAAGATAATAAAAATATATCGATGAGAAGAGAAAGCAGAAAAAGACGAAGAAAAGAAGAAGAAATAAAAATAATATGGAAATTTTTCCTAACTGAAAACGCACGGTATCACACAATCCTCGATTCCTTTACACAATTAGTACTTTTTGCCCAGAACAATAATAATAGCAAGGATGATTTCCTGGCGCAAAGTACAGCCGCAGGTGCGTCCGAAATGTTACGCAACCTTTTTCCAGCCGCGAATAAATAGGGCAATTAACCAGCTAGCGATTTATTCTAATTGCCGGCAGCCATAATTATTATCACGGCTTAAGGATGTCCCGCGCTCCTTTTTGGTCGACTGCCTCCGGCCCGGTTGCTCGTTTTGTTCTCTCTTGCGGAATCGTATCCCTCCCTCCCTCCCCAACCCTCGCCGGTTCTCCACCACGCTCGATGGCCAAGTGACAACGCCCGTGTGGAGCGGCCATTCCGCTCGGCGACGCGCGGAAAAGCGGCCGCATTGTTACGGCACTGTCATCCGCAAGCGCTAATGCGACTGGAAAATGTTAAAGGCCGAATATAACCGCCGAGATAAAACCGCGGACTCGTTATTTATTCACAGCGACCCCGCGCGCTGGCGGTTGCAGCCGTGGCGCATTGCACTCTCTCCATCCCGTCGCCCTCCCTCGTCACGTTGTAATCCCTTTTCCTCCCTCCCCTTCCCCTGTTCCAGGCCGTACTCTCCATGTTCTTTCCTCGCGCAAATTATGCATAGTGCCCAGAAACGCGAATGCAACGGCAAACACCGGTACCGGAATAGGTTGGCCATCGATCGACGGTTTTGAAAATGACGTGGGATAGTTTCGTCTTTCTGTTGAGCGTGCAGAAATATAAAGCTCTCCCATGGGGGACTTGTTTTATCAAAAAATTTTATAAAATTTATATTTATACAACAAGCGACGCCGATCTTGTGCACAGTAATTACTAAGAATCGCGCTAACTGGTTTGCAAGGATTAATTTATAAAGCTGACTAACAAGTTTTGGCTTTGAAGTTCATTAATTCCCTCGTGTATAAAATTATGCAACTTTATATGCATTGCGTAAAGTCATTAGAAAAAATATTGTGGCTTCTTGCAAGAGAGTTCAAGAGAACTCATATAAATAAATTATTATTTATATCCTATATATTTTCAAATTTGCATATGGTATGGTGTTTGTACAAACACTAACAATGTTTTTAGCGTTGCATCCTACTATCTTATATGTTAATTTCCAATTTTATTTGTCTAAGAAAATTCAACAGTGTGAATACGTGTATAAGTAGGATCTGGAAAAACTTAAAGCGTCGTTCAACCACTTAAAACGCCACTTTCGTCCCCACTTAACCGTCCAATTAGAAACACGTGGCGTTAATGAGTCATACCAAGTTGTAGACGATTGTCACAAAGAAAAACGGCCTAAAGAGCACTATAGCAGTTAGCCGCGTTTGCATTCTCGAAGCCCTTTTCGCCAGCCATGAATCATTCCCTTGCAGCAACCGGAGCTACCGATTCCGCAGTAATTAACGTTGACTGGCTCCGGACACGCGTGTCGTTCATTCACGCGATAACATCCACATGTGTGCGCTCCCACACGCGCAAGCTCTCTCTTTCTCTCCCCCTCTATTTCTTTTTCTCTTTACCTCTCTGTACTTTTTTTTTATCACGGAAGCGCCGCAGAAACAGAAGCGTCAGTGCGCTTATTTCCGTCAGCCTGTCTGCGCCTGTTTGTGGTGCACTAAAGGGGCTGCGTTTGATTAAAGAAGAGTCTCGCGGGGTTTCTTTGTGAATTAGGTAGTGTATTGTCGCTCGAGCAATGACAGGACCTCGATGAGCGGAAGAAGAGACAAAGGGACCAAAGAAAAATCTTCAGATGAAAAATTACGGATACATTATTTCGACATCGTTTTCTCATAATACGCGCAGCTGCAAATCTGCGAGCTCTATTTGACCATTTGTGCCTGTTATGATAAAACAGATAAAATCTCTTAGCTAAGTAATGTAAAATCTCTTTAATGTGCCAGTATATATAATTTTTACAAAAAAAAAAATGTTCTTTTTTTCAATTTGAATTATAATGAATGTTCCATTATATTGTACATAATTACATTGCGCATCAAGGCGTGAAATAGTTTTCAATAGGGAAATTTCGAAATTAATTATTTTCGCGTTAATCAATAGTAAAATAATTTCACGTCGACGTTATACACGTTGTATAACAACATTTGTCTAAAATAATCATATGACATAGATTGATATTATTATGCAAACTAAATGTGCCGATGAATGCGTCGTATATGCACGTTCAACGCCACCCAGCACAATCGAGTTTGACGTCATCTGCCAGTCGTCTTGAGACAATGCGCATCACTTTATGTCAAGAGAGAGTCAGCGAATTTTGAGCTGGATGAATCCGTAGTAGCATCGCGAAACTGTTTATTATCATGATTATTACCGTCAAATGTCCTGTATGTGACAAGCATTCCTAACTTACATATAAATTCAATAATTAAATTTAATCCCTAACTTAATCATTTATATTACAAAATATATTTTTCTTTTGTAATGACAGGATATAGTCGATAGAATATAAGTTCTTCAAAATTATATAATTTATTAAAATTATTAGAATTAAGTATAATTTAATAGAATATAAATCTCATATTCTCTGCTAAATAAAGTCGCATTTATTTCAAATATAGTAAGAAGTCACAAATACACGAAAAAGGAACTAAATAAACTGGAATTGTCAGATGATGAAAGTTAACGAGTAGCGTGGTCACTGCGGCTATAAAAATTCATAGCAGATTATGGTTGTATGCGAGAATACTCGTTGGCATCGTTCGCGATAATTTCATTTACACTGACGTACAAATTCCAGCGAGCACGTAGTAAAACTGTCTGTCCCCGCGGCATAATCTCGGCGCGTGAAGTGAAACTTACACGGGCGCATCTTGTAGCTCTACGCGAGTAATGCGTATCATTCGTGAGGCGAAAAGTTTAAAGCGGCGGTATTAAGGATGCCACATTACCACGCCGCGCGTTTCAAATTACTTATTAGTTAAAATTACTGACGCGACATGTCATGAAAGTCGTTTCAAGCATAGGAGCATACGCATTTACCAGTTTAATAATAGTAAGTATTAGTCCGAATGATTTTCCTATTTATTCTAACAAAACAATTTATAAGAAAAGAACGAGATTTTTCAATTTATGCCTAAAATGGATTCTCCGTTACTTTTTCATTAATTCTCTAAGGCTCTATCGAATAAGAAAAAGTGCTGTGATAGATACATCTACTACTTGAACGATAACTAAAAAGTGCTAAGTAATAATTGTATTTGTTTAGTTTAATAATTATATTCGTTTCGCATGAGCAGTAAAAGATTAAAATTTTAAATCCGGTAATGGAACTACATTACAATGCATTTACAGGTACATTTACGTTAACCCATTAATAACGCCAGTTTGGCTCGCAAAACGGTAAAATGCATTTAGGGCGGTAATAATGTAGTCAATTCCATTATTTAAAAAGTCGTAAAGTTCGGGTTGTGGTAATTTAAATGTCATGCCATTTTAGTAGTGCCGAGTTGAAAATTTTACTATTCAATTATTTATAGATTATGTAATATCCGCAACGAGAATTACAAATAACGAATATTATCGAACTTTTGGGAAAAAAGCTTTCTGCCATTCAATCGATATTCTTCAATTGCATTTATTTCCGGGAACAATTTAATTGCAACATCTTTCAAGTGATATATGAAAGCGATATGTGACGTTCATATCTTGGTGGATTTGCGCCGTGACAGAAAGAGCACCGCGGTTTATATACACGGCCTACTTCGTGGCTGGCTCGTATTCAAAAGCAAAACTAGCTTGAAAGCCCAGCGACCATTAGACGGATCTCGGTGGAGACCGAAACCGCGATTGCGTCTCTCTCCAAAACTATCCGTAAACTAATCCTCTTCAAAGAAGGATAAATCTGCAATAGTGGCAAAACTGCATCAGTCACTGCGTAGTTGCATGACCATCGCTGTCATCGACATAATAGCTTTCCTGTAATTTTATGTCACCGCGCGCGACCGCGCGTTTAATTTACTACCCGCAGGAAACTTTTTTTTCTACCAACTGGCTGTGCTCGCATTACTTTTATCCATCCTCTCTCTCTCGCCCCTTTCATCCTAACTCCCGACCCCATAATCATCTGCCGCCTCTTCCGAGCGAATACGCCGCGGGATTAATTCAGCCCGTTTTATTGCGCGGGTCCTGTAGCATTTACTTTCGCGCGAAGGTTGCCGGAATTTGTCCGCTCTTGTCCTCTTGTCTTTTCGCACAATGCACCACACATTCGGGAACCGTAATCGTCCACCTGCGGGTCATTCTAATTCTATATTCTTGAATAGGGCGAAATTCATCGCGAATGGAAATTGTATCTTCTCGGACCACGAGAATGTGGTCGCAATGTGACCAATAAAATACAAACGATAAGATATATTTTGCGAAAGTATCCGATAGTAAATATACATTATATTGGAATTTTACCTCGAGTATAATTCTAGCGATAAAAGGAGAAAAGAATAAGAGAGAGAAATATTTTTTCTACTATTTAATGATAAATGAAGAACCTTAATTAAACCGTCGCTGATATGTCACAAATTTTATCACGGATAATGGGTTATCTCAAAAGATTTAATGAAAATATGCTATACATAATACTAGTTGCTATTCTGAAATATATAATAGAGAATCGCTGAAGAATGATATGTTACGAATAATAAGAAAAAAATAGACGTATATTTAATATCGGATACACGTATCATTCTTGTTATTACAGGAAGATATTTAATAATATTTCATGCGATAGCTTCTGCAAGAAAAAAAGACAATTGATCAAATTATCAGGATATTGACTTGTTGAAACGCTCAACGGGCCCCGTTTCATATCCTGATGAATAATGCAACCGGATAATATCATGTACCGCGGATCGCGAGACTCATATATATCGCTCGACTTTATGCATATTTTTCGAGAGAAACGAGCCCTGTTGAGGGCGCGCGCGTTACGTCCGTCCAATTGCCGTGGGGCATTTTTTTTTACCGGCGTGGGGGTTCGCTCCGTGGACGAAGGAAGGAAGGAAGAGCAGGGACGAAGTCCCCGAAGCAGCAGCGAGAAAATTGGATCGCGGCATCGCGGCGTCGACGGCAGTCCCCTCTCCCCAAAACGATTGCACCGACGTCGGGAGCCATCGCCAGCTTTATTTCAACATTTTGCCGCGTTATTTTATTTAACGCGCGTCCGACTCTCCTGCGATTGAATTATTCAAATTCCGTTCTCCATTCTTTCTCCGCTCGTCGCAACCTGCGCGCGCGTGCTCGTGCTCTCCCTCTTCTCTCCCCCTTTTCCTCTCTCGTCCGCATCGTCTCTATCCGGAGATTTTCACCCCCTGACAATTTCCCACCGCGTTTTCTACTTCGCTGCTGCTGTCTATACTGAAGCCACATACGAGTAAAAGGCCCAGTAATAGCGCCGGTGCTCACCGCAGTTCCGACAAATGCCGTTCATGCAACATCCGAACGTTACCGTTCCGAATGGACGCGTTTGAGCGAAAACCGTTGTAGCCGTATGTAGTATGTAAAACCGTCGATAAACTTTTTGATGATTTGTGTTGTTGTTGTTGTTGGGAATGCATAGTATCGCGATATCGCGCCGAGATTAAATCTAAGATAAACCGCGCGAGATAGTGCGATACACGCATGTATTCTGCGAATTTTATATATTTATTTAATATGCTCCTAAAATTTCTGACTATCATATACGTTAACTTTATTACTCTCTTGACAAACGGTCCAACCATTGTTTGTATAATTTCGATTTTCAAATATTAGCATATATATTTTAACCGTAATAACTAATTTTGGACTGTATTACATTAAAATAATGATGGGAAATGGCAAATGTATTAAATGCAGTAGTATATTAAAATTAATTCAAAACTAATTCAAAATTAACAGGCTGCAATATTCAATAACTTGCAGCACATCAACTGTCGAGTTAAAATCGCTTTTAAAATCACTTCTTATTTTTCTTAATTTTTTTGCGATTCGGAGAAAATGTATGACTTTCACAATTATTATATTCTTTACTTGCAAAATTTTTGTATTATTTTACGTATACGTAAAACGTATTAATTTTTCTTACAAAAACACTATATTTCGTAGATGAGTTTATTGCATTCTTCGGAAGTGCTGAAAGCTGTATATTACTACTCCGCTCTTTCCAGGGATTTCCGTTCTCGCGGCGACACCCCGGTGAAATGTATCGATATTTGCCACAACCGTGGAAACAGAAAAAAAGTTTCGGCCACACACAACATCGACAAATCACAATGCTGGCTACCAATCGCTAACACTGTGCATTCGCCGGTAAAACCAGATGAATGAACAACAGCTCGTTGTACCCCGCATTATTTTCGTACAGGAGGAAAACGGCGAGAGACGATCGGAGGGAGAGAAACGCGCACAAGGGTACGAAGGGTGGCCGTACCGTCGTAAAAAATCATACATTTTCTCCGGATACGCGGAACGAATCGTTAGTCATAACGAACCGTCCTGTGGAAGCTTCCCTATGCGCGAATCCGTCTCTGTGTAAACGTTGATTTGTACATGCGTGCGCGCGTTATACGAGAGACCGATGTACAGAAGCGTGTATGATAGGAGAGGGTAAATGCTGCATAGAGAGAGTTTCTCTCTCTCTCTCTCTCTCTCTCTCTCTCTCTCTCTCTCTCTCTCTCTCTCTCTTTCCCTCTCTCCCTCTCTCTCGATGTGCAATACGAATCCGGCTGTATGCGACTCGTATTCGGGCGTGTTTCGACCGTATGTACTAAATTGTATGCACTTTACGCGATATATGCGAGAAGAGGAGAGAGAACGAGAGAGAAAGAAAGGCTGATGCACCTGCGGCCAGTACTTGCATTATTTTCAACTGGCCGATATGTTGGAAAAAGCGCGCGCGCGCTTTTGTCCGTGCGTGGTATGCGGAATGAGCGTATAGCATCATCATGAAAATTAGGTATCGCAGCTACAGCTTGTGCATAACCCACTTCGCCCATCCGCCCATCTGGACGATACATCAATTTTTCGTAATTCACCCGGCTTTAATCGCCCGACGGTAATTTCGGTGCGCGTGAATGGCGGGATGGACCTGCATAAAAAGGCGCTAGTCAAAATTGAAATTTCGCAGTGCATTAGCGGGGATCGATACCCAATTACGAAAGCCGGGGCTATATATGTGTATATTCGGTTGGAGACGTGATTAGATCACTTTCTATATCGCGCTTGTTCATCATAGATGTATACACAGGTGTGATATTATCGCATGTATCACGCATATGTGCATATCATATATGATACAGATTGTACATACGTATACATACATATATATGTATATATATTTGCAAGAATATATATATATATATATATATACATATATATTCTTGTATATAGTTAACATAGGATAAAGAAATATTCAATTCGAGCTCACATCTTTTCGTCTTTCGATAAATTTTTTATTTTTATTGAGAATGCAATATGTCATATATCAAGTATAATGCGATATGATCCTATTGAAAATCGTTAAAAAATCGGATAGAATAAAATGTTTAGTGTCAATAAAACCCACATCCTGCGAAATTCTTCGAAGGATTCTTCCGTCGCATAAGTCCGTCCTTCGAGTGAAACGTACGAGAAGCAAGCGAGCGCTTACATCGCGGATGATGCGTTTCGCGCCCGTTCCGCGGAGTTGGCCAGACCAACAATGACGACGCGGGGATTTGCGATTCAAATGCGGCCGGGACGTGGACGAGGGGGAGAGGTGGTGCAGGACGGGAGAAGATTTCTGTCACTCCGGAAGCCACTCACGGGCCGTACCGCAACGGGCGAAAGAGCCCGGTGGAACTCACTTGCCATTCTCAGCGCTGACGGCTGCACAACAGCGCTCGTTCTCTCTTTCTTTATCCTTCCTCTTCCCCGCTTCTCCCGTGCCGTTTCATCTCTTTCGCTAACCCTGTCGCCTCTCATTTTCCAACCCCCAGTCGACCGTCACACGGCTTCTGCGGTGCACCGACATCGCGATCCGGCTGCGTGCTCGTGAAACGCGCGTTCGCGACATCGCGTCTCACCTACGTCAGCGCACACGTCAGCGGGTCGTATTTGTATTATATACGTGTTATGCTACGGTTGCGGTGCCCTCCCTTGATTCCGATATCGTCGGCTCTCTCTCTCTCTCTCTCTCTCACACACACTCACTCAATTTCTGTCTCTTTCGCTTTCTCTCTCTCTCTCTCTCGTTCTGCGGTTGGACTTGGTCCGGCTTTGATCCCAAGCGGACAATGCGGCCGACAGCAGTACGGAAATGTCCGAAGCGTGTGTGACAATGCTCTGTCACGAAGAAACACGTCGCTAAATTGAGTATTATGTTATGCATGAACGCAAAAGTCATTGCTGCAGGATGCGCTTGAGAGAACTTGAAATTTAATACTTGAAACATATTCCAATACGCTTTTTTTCTTGCCACACGTTTGTCTTATACAACGGACTTTGAATTATATCTATATTATTTTTCTTACAAGGAAAGAAGTAGCAAACGTTTATAATTAAATGTCAGTCCGTTCGACCTACATCGCGCGTTTAATGATATAAATAATGGTATTAAAAATCTGTTTCTTTATAAAAATGATATAAAAAACTTTTATAATTAGTTGTAAGATTCAGTATTTATAATAAAAAGTAAAAGAAATAAAATTTGTGTAAAAGAATTAATTTTAACTCTGTCTTAAATTTTTGTTACAGATATTAAAAGGTGTTCCTGAAATATGAAAATGATGCGCGTAAAACTGGAAAGTTGAGAAACTCCGAATCTAAATCTAAAGGTAATCTCGAAAATATCTACATTCAGGCATTATTTAACGGAACAGTGAACAGTGCACCCCCTCTCGCAAGCTGCATAGCATGCTACCGTTTAATATTAATGAAAATTATTTGCATAAATTTAACGACACACTCGGACCAATGTACCAAGCGCCAGTTAATATATAACTCTGTCGGTTTTTGCCCGAAGTGAAACATTCTCCTCCGACTAAGCCCATATGTACCGTTATAACGGCGGCTCCTAATGGTCCCATCGTAATAATAATTAAACGAAAGTTAAATGAGAAATCTCAAATTTCACGCATAACGCATACCTGACGATAACGCTAAAGTTGTCGGCCATCGTCGGGACATAGAACGGCCACGAAACTAGTTTCGAAGCTGTCACGCGGTTTGTGCCCGCGGGTCAATTTCCGTACGCTCTTCATCATCACGAAAATATCGCGAAATTAATATTCATTTCTCTAGACTTCACGATGCAATCTGAATTCTGAATGTTCTCTGTATAATCCGATAAAAAAATAATACATTTTTTAATAATTTATTTCTAGAACGTTTGCTAGCAAAATTAATAATTAACTTAGTCCTTCCATATAAATATTTAAAACTTAAAACTTTCATCGAGTCAATTTCAAAATATATTGAAAATTTTACTGTCGAAGAAATATTGATTTCTTTTGAAAAGGAACAGATAAATATATTTTCTTCTTGATTTTGATGAGTTATTTTGTCATTACTATTCATCAAATTACTTTTGCTTGCCTTTTCGATAAAACCATGACAACAAATAAGTGAAGCATCCATTATATTGTTTGTTCTAATGAAACTCGTATAGAGGTTTCATTCAAAGAACGTACCAACCGTCTAACACTTTTTCTTGAGTGCTAATTTAAAAAAAGGGGTGAAAGTAATGAAGCATCGCGGGACCATTTTGCGTTATTAATGGCCACTTCGTCACGACGGTAATTTTCCCTCCACCCACAGACACCCTCCTTTTTCCTGTGACCAGGTACCACTCTACATATTGCAAGAGTTTCATTAAATCGTGCGACTAACTGCTGCGTGACCGAGTTTTTAAATTCATCTTTCTCTTCGCTCACCAGGCAAGGAGATGCGGACTGTAATTCGCGTAAATGATATTTGAAAATAATTGGATTATTTCTATCGACAACGGCCGAAGATTTATCTTTGCGCCAATTTTACTTTGACACACGATAGTCTTTTTTTATTTTTATTTTTTATACAAAAAAGGCATTTTATATTAAAAAGATTAAAGATATATCATACAAAATCTTATTTAGCTTAGATATTTGGAAACTATGAAATGTAATATATATATATATATATATCCGTGTTCTCGACACAGTATTAATGAACATTCTCGGATGAGCAGATTTTTGAAATTTTCGGTCTACACAAAAAATGGCAGAGAAAAGATTCTAACGGCCAAATGTAATATCCACCAGGGTTTTCCTTCGCCAGAACTCAACAGCCTTTGTTTTTTTGTCGTTAGCGCTTGTTTGTTCGTAGCTCAGCAGCGAACCAACGGTTCGCTGCTGCAACTGCGCGATCTCTTGTCGCGAAAAAAAAGCCGTTGTCACGTCCCGTTCGCAATTTTCCTCTCCGAGCGCATTGGCCGGTTACGTGCTCTGGAGCTTACGCGTTCACAAGCCGATTTGAACCATGCCGACATGCGCGTGTGTGAGCGCAGAAACTAAGCGAAGCTTTGGCACAGGATGAATAGCTCTATCAATCCATATCCCGTTTTGATAATTGTGGAAAAAAGCTCTGATCGCTTTTGCTGTCTTCTATTGAATTTGTATTATCGCTTTGCGCTTCCGAGTCAGTGCTAAACTTAAAAGAATATAATGCGTCTTATTATTATAAAGTAAAATACTCTTTTTTTAAAAGTCAGATCACACACTAGAATCAGATCACATTTTTTTAGAATTTTTGCCATCACCTTAATTCGTATATCACCATTCATATATGTATACATATATCATTTTGCTTTTTTTTATTACGTCCATATGCATATATATTTAGTAAATAAGCGACAACAGTATAACGAAATGTTATCATCGCAGTAAATTTAATTAAATGCAAACATGGCCAAATACTTGTTTGCTGATTGGATGATTTTTTAATTAGCTTATGTCACGATAGAATTCGTAACATGGATAAAAGTAGAATTTAACATATTTTTATGGTTTTATTGGTATAACGAGATTATGCGAGAATTTTGCATGCAACGATATATCGATTATATCAATGCTATACAAATGAAATAAAACGCGACGGTCTACCGATATTCACAAAATTTCGTATCAACAGCGCCAATCCCGAAATTTTGTCATGGAAATTGTGCAGCAGTCATCGCGATTTACTCGGTCACGAACTCGACGGGGTTATTATTTCAAAACACGTAATGTTCTGAATGTTCGGACGCGGGGTGACGAATATTTGACGTAGCGAGCATTCGATTCGATTGCATTTAAAGTGCTTAATTCAATTGCTCGAAGGGGATGGTCGAGGCCGCGAGATCATATGATCAAGGACAGAAAATATCCGTATCTACTCATCAGAATTTCCCGGAGTTCAGCGTTACGGCGTCACTTTAGGATGGAGACGTAAAAGTACGTGAAGCATAAAATTTTTATGTCGGTCTAAGAAAAAAATGTGCTCATAAAAAAATATACAAGACATAAAACACGAGGCGCAATGACGACAGAAATTACTATGTATCCGTAGCGTGCTAATAAAGTATAAATAAACTTAGTATAAGATGACAATATAATTTCAATTAAAATGTTTCACGTGACCGTTTTCCAACTATCATTAAAATTCTGCTTATTAACTAGATTTTAATTTCGCGTGCATATGTGTACCGTACAGTTTTTTTATCTCTCTCCAAATGATATAAAAACACATAAAAAAATAAAAAACTTGTCTCTCTCAAGTTTATGCTTAACGAGCACAACTGTTGAAGTAATCCAAGATGAAAAGTTTAATGATAACGGCAATTACAGATATATTATATCGCAATTCTCCGATGGGAAATAAAAAGCGTTATATTCTCGGCGACGATTCTTGAAGAACACCATGAACCATGAATAAAAAAACCGAAAAAAATGAGGAGCGGGAGATATAACAAGGGAAACACAGAAATCGTCAGAGCGGAAATAAAACAAACCGTCTTGATCTTCTCCGAGCATCGCTTCATAATTACCGTGCAATTAACTGCGGGACAATGAGACTACGTCTCTCGGAACGATCCGCCGAATGAATTAGACGCTTTATGCACCATCAAATTAGATATGGAGATATATTAAAACCGTGGAACACTAAAGATAGAAACGACTCATTAAAAAATCTTAAATTTATTAATTAACTAATCGCGTATACGAACATTGATATATTATACATTTATGATTAATATCAAAAAATATCAAATGTAGATGTTACATATTACATATCTATTAGAATTCAGCAAGACTGATAGATTAATTGACCTAGTTTTAAATGCCACTCTCTCTTTTATTTAAATTATACAATTCCAGATATCTGAAAATGTAATACTAATTAACAGACCTATTCGACTTATAATTGACGTATGCTATTATTCACTATCGCTGACTGATATAGATGAGCTAGCGTGACTACTGGCTGATCATGCTACGTAATAACTACTGCGAAATTGCAATGACTCTAGTTGGTCATGTTCCACGAATAAATCTATGTAGATAGTAACTAGGAGCAATACTAATAATGTTGGAAATGTAATATATGACAATCTGTAATCAATACGAAACATAATGAGGTCACTGCGATATAATTAATTAATTTCCTGTGCATATGAATGATTATTTTACAATTTTCGCGTGCGTATTTAGTCAGCGAGAGCAGATACAAATCGCGCACGACAAATGAGATGTATCGTATTAGAACACAATTCCGATGGGAAATAAAGCGGTATATACCCTTTGCGACTATTCTTGGAAATTCTGTGGAATCGTGAGAAACGAAAAAAAATGAAGAACGGAAACGAGGGAGAGAAAGAGAGGGAGAAAGACACGAAAATTGTCAGAGCGAAAATAAAACAATCCGCTCTGATATTCTCCGAGCAATATTGAGTTACATCGATAATACCATTACGATATTAATGTGCTTTAGTCGCGATGAATATATAATAACGTTTTCTGAACGAAAGGTCGAGAGTGCACAATTGATGTTTTATTTTTCAACTCGCGAACTAATCTCGCGTGACCTAGTTCCTTAGCGACGACAAGCGCTCGTACAACACGCGCTCGCATCACGAGTCGAATATCGAGGCGTTATTTACTCGGCGGTATAAACTCACCTTGCCTAGGTACCGAATTAATAGTGCAACGGTAGAGAGTTTATAGTGTGCGCCACATGCGTGTTGCCGCAATTCTCTGTACGCGATGCCATGAACCATAGGCGAGAAATTTTGCGCCGGTTTTGATTTCGATTCCGGCTCGCAGAGTCTTACTAGGATCACCACCGCGTGTCTTCTACCATGGTTGTTGCGCGTTAATGCACGCTCTCGCAAAGTTGCGAGTCGCATAAGTAGTTCATCGGTTGCGGCTGCTAATAATTTCTCGAAACTGCGCTCTCTGGAGGAAAATTCGAAGTTTCAAGCTGGTGATCTTTCGTTACAATGCAGTAACGATGGTTGAATCGGATTAAAGCGAAAAAATATGTGCTACAAGAAAAAGTTACTATAATATAGTTGTGATACTTTCTATATAATAATAATCAGTAATGCATAGAAATACTAATCTCTGAACTTTAGTAAAACATTCGTTATGAATATTCGTAAAAGATTCGTTTCATCTGTGTTTTTATGAACATGCGAACGACTCGTCATTGCGTTTGTTCCAAAAACGAAGCACGTTCTCTGAAAAGTCTTTTTTACGGATCACACGACGCAGCGTTCTTTGACAATTAGGTGTACCGTGCACTCTCGCACGATTGTTGCAATTACGTTAAGACCGTATGGTTAACGAAATAAAGTAGAATAATTAGCAGCGTTGTTTTGAACGAAGCAGCGCATCAACGAGGCGCGATTGTCATAGCTTTCTCGACGCGCTCGCGAGCGTTCTCACAACAGCAGTATTAGCGAAAGCACCCTAATTACATCGGACGGCGTTATATATGCGCAAGCACGTTAACTCTCAATTACGGACGTTCCACCGGACGTTGACGTACAAATGCACGTCGCCAACCTAATTTAATTGGTCGATTACGATACTCGTTCGCGACAAACTAACGGCTCTACTACTGATGGCGCGGCTCTACTACTGATGGCGCGGCTGGCAGCGACGCGCCGTTACTACTGAAATGTGTAGGTGGTTTAAGCGACGAGGCAGGCCTATGATTTATAGGCCGAGAGGATGCGTCGCGGATCGGGGCGAGCATAATGCGAGCACGGTAAAGCTCGATGATCCGCATTAGGCAATAATACCGCTCGAAAGCGGAGGAGTTACGGATCCACCGTAAAACAGACAAATCGCCGCCGCCGATCGCAAGCTCAGCCGCCTCGGCGCCTGAAATCGCTTGCCTACTGAACTGTCTGCCATGCTAAATTACATCGAAACCACGTCGCGGTTTAATTGAATCAACGTGGGCCTCGTCATACTTCAAGCGCGGAGCAATTACGACCATCCGGTGGATGCCAAACCACTGCGATTTTTCATTCGTACTTCCGTCTCGAGACAATGACGCTCTTTTGACAAAGGAATCAACGATTTGTTAAGATTCGCGTTTTATAACGTAGATACATGTATTGCATAGGTTTTTATTATTAGTTTTTTTATTTCAATTTTGATTCGCGAGTCTTTCGAATGACGAATACCTCTTATATTCGGCAGTGAAGAAACTCGAGCATTTATCATTGTTTCCGAGAAAGGCGAGTTCCACCGGGTGCGATATGTACAGAAATAATCTCGCGGTCGCGCCCCTCGACACATTCATACTTTATCGTAAGTATCCGCGACCCGCGTAATCAAGAAAGTGTGACGGTGGCGGGAAATGCTTGCAGATATAAACGAGAATAGGGACGCGGATGTACAAAGCGGAGCGAGGCAAGTGAATGCGAGGAGGAGGAAGAGGAGGAAGAGGAGGAAAAGGTTGTGCAGGAAAAGAAGGAGATGCGCGCGGTAAAATTTTCCGTAGGGTGAGTGCGATGTATCACGAGATAGTAAATTCAGATAGCCGACTTTTCTCAGGGAAATTATAATTTTCCTTTTCGTAAAAAGAGAAAGAGAGAGAGAGAGGAAGCGACTCCGTGACGCTAATGCGAGCGTACATTAGGCGAGAAAAATAGCCTAGGCTGCGGGGACGAGGGAATTTGTATGAAGGCGAGACCGGCGCGCGGGTTAATCGCCAGGAAAATGGCGACAATGGACACTGTGGCGTGTATTAAGAATCAACGATGCTGGTGAATCAAGTCCGGGCGATGTCTTCGTTACGCGTCGAGCAAGGCATTTATTCTTAATTTAGCTTCGTAGTCTAGCTGCGTTTATTGCGGCTTTCTGCAGAGAACGCGCTCTTCGAAAAGTACGATAGAAAATGAGCATATAAGACGAAAATTTATTTAATATTTTATATTATATTATTTAGAACAAAATCTAGTCTTTTTGAGAAACCGATTAAAAATATACAAACAAAAATAAGAAAAATAAAAAGAGAATTAAATCAAATGTAATACACAAAATTATAAAAATAGTACCGACTGTACGAAAAAATTTACTAGAGCTGATTTTATTTCTATTTAGTGAAATGTCACACAATTTTATTAAGCATCATGATTATATTATGTAAATAATTATCATTATACAATCTATCTATTTAAATATTGTACACATGGCCTGTTCACAATTTTTCGAAAATAGTAAATTGCTTTACAAAAATTTAAAGCTCTTGCATCTATAACATTCGTTCTTACAATAATGATAATCCTGTGGACGGTATCGTATCGCACGATTGTCAATCTGCTCCGAGAACATAAACCGAGATTGTTGGCGATACTTTCGAAACGTATGTAGGTAGATATTGTATACGATGGTTTTCTCATAAAACCGTATGACACGCAGAAGGAAGAGTTAAGCCAATTTGGCTCGAAAAAGTACGTGCTTCGTGCAACGAGAAACATGATCCACTCGGGCTTTAAGTCTCTTTTATGGGATCACCTCGGGCGTTGTAGTCGTTGCTTCGAGCAACCATAAACCTTCATACACGCTCGTTACCCTAGGAACAATAAACCAGCGGAATGATCGGCAAGTAAACGAACTTGTAAGTCCATTTGTTCGATCGATGAAAACGGTGATCCACTTAGACTTGGAGGCTTTTACATTGCACAGCTAAACGAAATTCCCTGCTGTTCGAACATGGAAACATTATTCCCGCTAGGAGGATGAAGGTTGGTTTATCGCGGTAACGTGAGGATCATTAATCGAACGAGCTACAACGCGTGATGCTACGTGCTATGCGAGGAATCAAGAGTTAGATCATCAGGACCACGTCGGCAGAGATGAGAAATGTTTCGCTGAGATAACCCCGGAACTAATCTACGTCCTTCGAAAACAACTGGTGAATTATCTCTGTTACAATTATGATTTATACGCTGATGTAAAATGTATGGAGAAATGAAGAATGTAAGCACATAATGGAGATGCGAACAGCATTTTATTACTCTGATAACAACGACACGACACTATTCTCATATATCGATATAAGTTTATAAGGCTTATATCGCGAAGACAGCTATTAAATAAAATAACACGATAGATCGTATGTAATCTCATATATGTCGTTTTTATATCGTCGCCATATGGCGCGCTGCGATATGAAAGATCGACAAGAAGAGGCTGCTGTTGAACGAGCACCTTTTACCGAGTTTTCCATCACGGATATAATTTTTGGGCGCTGTGTATCTATACATTGACTTCTTATCTCTTCCGTGCCGGCGACCTCGATGCGAGAGGTTTCGAGTGAACGTCGCAAAAACTTCTATCCCGGGAACACATCAGGAATCTATCAGCATCGACGAGGGACAGCTGACTTTTTGTCCGACCGTCTCGTATATTCGATCCCCGTGGAATTGCGCCGGGGGACTCCCTTAGGATGGCGATTCTTGGCCTTTCTCGATCGCCGAAGACGAAATCAGGGCTCGTGATGAGGTTAACTATCCTTTCAGCACGAGAAATTTGTTTTCTCAAAAAAATCTCATTGCAAGGATCGGCTAGCGTTTTTTATAGAATTACATTTTGGAAGGCTGTTTCTTATCATGACATTTAATTTTCTTGACATAGTTGGAGGTAAAACTACATCAATATATATTACGCGCGTTTTGTGACGATAATTTAAGCGTGTAAAGTAGCGTTATAACGAACGTTACAAGTTCGAGAAAAGTCAATAATTAATCACTACGATCTGCAGAATCTATTAACCACGCTTTCAATAATTAATGCAGTAACGTAACATTTAATAATTATCGTTACTGCACTAATTATTGAAAGCGTGGTTAATAGATTCTGTCGTCTATACGGAGTTTATTAGCGCCGGCGTCGGTAATTCCGTTCATAGCAAAAGTAAATTAATTATTACGCGAACTCTTTAACGAACACGTCGGCGATTGGCACTTCTATTGGTACTTTTGGCCTCTATGAGCGACCGGAGCTGAATTAATTAAACCGTACTTTTATAATGCACTTTCGGCGACGAGATTAATAATATTTCTCGTGGCTGCGTACACGGCGAAAGGAAGGATAATATTGCGGCAGGACAAATCTCGGGTGATCTCCGGCAGTCTGAACATAATCCAGGCGGAATGCCGAGTGAACCATGAATTCTGGAAGAAGAGTTCGCGAGAGAGAAAAGTTTCGTAGCTCGGAATGCCATTTAATCGATTCAGCGCGCTCTCGAAGTTCTTTAGAACCGTCCCCGCGCCCCGCCGCGCCCTACCTCATCCCATCATGTGGAATTCGCGCTGTAGGAAGTTGGTCCGGATCGCGGAAAGTGTTCCAGATAGGAACGTTGAAGAGGGCCGCTCGAAGTTTGACGCGGCAATCGTCGCTTCGGAATGACAAGATTCCGTTCGAATGGAAGAGCAGCCGTCGCGTGGGGGATGAGACGTTTCTAGAAGCGACAGTATAATCGGCAGCACCATTTTCAAAGCATCTCTTCCCTCTTCCGCCTCCCTCCCCACCGTTTTATCCTAGCACGCTAAGATTTTATCCGACGACGATTTCGCGACGTCCTAATGGATTTAAACGGCAAGTAACAGCGAGTAAGCCGCGTTCGGCGCAAAGCGCGAGTGAAAAGTTACGCGATTTTACCTCGCGTCGATTTTTCAACGCTGCTGCATTCGACGAAAGTACCTCGTCGGTGTTACAACCGCGTGATTTTTTTATTACGGATCGTGGAAATAAAGTTCTTCGCGAGAGAGTCGGTCGTTAATCTTCCGAGAAATCGTTATCGCGCGCACGGAAACGTATTTCCTTGCCCGTAATACGAGCGAATTGTTAGCGCAAGTTATAGCAAGGCAAGATCCACCGCCCGCAGAGATAGGAGCAATTATACTCTGATTACTTTGGGTATCACCGACGTAAGAAACCAATGGTAAAACCTCGTCGAATCACCTCGAGCAGGTCGAAACTTTTTAGATCGAAGATCCGCAACTCGGACAGAGATGAGGTTTCTGCGAATGTAACACTAAGTGCGGCGTGCTCGTCAGCGAGAGAAACGAGCGAGGACGAGAGCGCAGGCGAGAGAAAAGCGTGAAAGGGATGAAGGAAGAGACAGCGCGCAGCTTCGTAAGAAACGCCTGGGAGGAAGAAAGAGAGGGTCAATCGGGTACAAGTACTTTCCAATAGTCCTCCATCATACGAGACGGGCTGTTCGTTCTCGAAGTAAAATATTAGGTTGATTCTACGAGCGGATAGTTAGAGCACAAGTCAAACAATGGAGCACAAAGTGCCGCGGAGTTTCCAAGCTTTTGCGTGAAATTGCCGAGCCAAGCGGCGCCAACGGTTGGGGATAAAGAAGAAGGGTGGATGGGCTCTTGCACAAAGAAGGAGAAACCTCGCTACGGCGGCAAAGAGGATGCGGGGTAGATGGTTACAAGCAGGAGAAAGAGAGGGAGGTTGTAGTTAGCCCGTCGCATAGTCCACTCGAATAGATTTCATTTCCTTGAACGAACTTTCGCGCGCGATGTTATTGCTCGAGCAATGGAACTGCTTCTTCTTCTTCAGACGGCGAGATAGAGGCAGAAGCGCCGTACAGCATTATGTATACGCATTATGGGGGAAAACCCCTTATAGAATCTCTATCTCCCATGTCTGGAACCTAAGTAATTAACTAACCAACGAACTGCGCGCCGAGTTCGGGTGAAGATGGGGCGGGTAAGGAAGTTAGAATTTGGCTTCGGTTTAATATCTTGCGGACGCTCGTCAAAGTTCAGGCGCTCCGTTCCAAGAAATGGACGTCGTCGGGCTGCGCCCTAAACAGCGGATGAGCCGCCTTACTAATAGCTCGTTCCCTTTAAGGAGCACGTCGCGCCGCGAGATTACTCGTTCGCCGCGTTTTATCCCTCCCGGCTAACCCCCTTCAAACTGTGAGCGTCTGTCGCTATGTCATTATGTGTGTGCGCTTGTGTTCGAATATGCACACGCTTTTATCATTATATATCTACACTTAGATTACAACTTTACATCGTTTACAGTACGAATTATCTTTCTTAACGGGCACTTGAAATTATAGTTCAGCTCTCTATTCTTTCTAAAAAATTTCACTGCATACTTTTTATCCGAACGTTATATTAATCATATAATTAAATGGCATATAAACAATTTGATAATATGCTTTGGCGATATAACTTTGATAATTACTACTTCCGACGTTAAACTTTTCGTGAATAAATAGCGTGTAATTTTTATATCTTACGAAGGATTTTAAACTGTTTCTATTTTACTTTTCTCGAAAAATGTGTAAATATAAAATCTCTATTCTTCTCTCTCTCTTAATCCTAAAGTTATCAAATTTATTTGACTTTTCTGCAGAATGTCTGGTAGCACTGTAATAGTAATTTCTCTTTGACATGATCAATATACATGAATAGTAAGTAAAAAAATCATGACAGTATAAAATTTATTCCACGCATCGAAGAAATTAAATCAGCTTTCACGATACCGTAGATAAAATGCAGCTCATAGATCACCCAAAGACAGCGAGCAAGAAGGTGATTTGCCTGATAACACGGGTGAAAGATGTTGCATAAACGGGGCCGTGCAACATCACGGGATATTTTGTGATGCATTACAATCACGTAAGGAAGGAAAAATGAAGAAAATAGCCTTAATCGCGCATGGTCTAGAATTTTATGACTGCTACGGTCTCGTTTATTACCCTTGTAAATACCATGTCGTAAATAATATCGAAGAAGTTACAGATAGGTCGTAGTTAAAGTTATAATAAAGCTATTATGTCATAATCATTGCCTCGAAAATCAAAATACTCTTCTGACCGCTTTTATGACGCTTTTAAGATCCTACAAAATTATTACGGCATCTTTTATATACGCATAATATTATGCGATGCACGTGCGTAAATATAGCAATAATACATATAGCAACAAATAATCTTTACCTGTGCGATGATTACTATCTATCATAATCGCCGATATAATAATGATTAATGGAAGAGACATTAAAATTTGAAAGTCGAAAGTTACACCATGTAAATCAGATCATCTGGATTGTTAAATTGTTTATGTAGATCAGAAAATCTGGATTGTTAAATTGTTTAACAATAATCAACACGATATATCAATAAAAGAGAATTCCAACGAGTTTGAATGTACCTACATGATTCTGTGTGAAAATCGTACAATTTCATTTTATGGAAAATCAACAAGTCAAATTGTGTACGTAAAAATCGACAATATCGAGCGGACGTTTAGTTTTTCCCGTCGGGGGTGTATGTATCAATCGTCAATTCCCATCCCTTTTTTTATCAATAATATTTTCACCATGACGAAGAGAAACGTGATTTCGCACGAAGCGTGACAGCATAGGCTTTACTAACCGGCTTCGAACAATCCATAGAGCGGATTATTTTTTACCGTAGTGAGAGAGAAGGAAGCGTTCGACTGGGAAAAAATAACATCGACAATGCGAGATAAAGGCAGCATCGCGTTTTCACGTTTCTTCAAACGTGGAAATTTCTTACGTGTAGCATTTATCTACCTATTAATTTGAGAATGCGTAATTAAATATAATTACTTTTCAGTACATTAATTATTCATATTATATGTCATTGAATAAAATTATTTTTAAATCATTTGTTTTAAATCCGGAAAGGTGACACATTCCGAGAGAAAAATTTTATTCAAATTTGATGGAAGTTTTAGTTGGATTTCAAAAGCTTCCGAATATTTTCAACGCTTGTTCATTATTAAACATTCATATTGCAAATTAACGCTGCTAAAAGTTGTTTGAATTATTCAAATATAATTATTCGCTTTGATTCTTGATGCATATCGGTACAAAGCGTAATATCACTGCTGTACAATCTCACGGGATATTATCTCTCGAAAAAAAGCCTCGACTGTATAATACGACTGTAATGTTGCCTTAACAATTTATCGAAAAAAGTTGACAAGAGAACGAAGGTGACTATGTAAATTAATCTGCCCTTTTTATGTTGCATTATTAACGTTTAAAAATATAATGATTCGAGTTTTGTTAACTCAAATAAGCTCTTGTTCAAAGATGTGCGTGAAATGATGACATAGTACTGACAATGTCAGCCGTATTCACAGAGTTTTCAGACGCTTTGTGCGTGAGACAGCTCGCTATCAAAGTCTAGCACTCTTATCTCTACACATGCGTCACGACCTGAAAGAGCGTCGCGGATGAATAGCATCCGTAGAGTTTTGAAGGCCCTCCGAAGGGACGAAGGGACGCGCTTAAAGGCGCTGTGTCTGCCTTGGTGATGTTATATCGTAAAGGTCGGGCGAGAAAGCTTACGTGAGGATCTAAATTTACCGTGGAATTAACAACCGGCAGAAACTTTCGACAGATTCGCCGAGTTCGAGAATTGTGTTGTTAAAGTCTATCCGGCTTGCAATTAAACATCGTGTAATTAAAATCGTGATATTCGATGCTCAGACAGAAATAAGAGATGTATCGAATTAATCGAATGTATATAAACCTTAGATTTTTCATTTCTGCTTTCTCTAGGTATTGATCAACAACGGCAAATCAATGGCGAGGAACATGTTTCACGTCGATTGAGTGAGCACGGTAGGCGGTCGAGTGAAACGTTAGGATGTCGATAATGACGTTAGTAGATCGTTAGTAGAATTGTCAATCAGAGAACTATAATAACGTTAACGAAGATATCGGGCAGCGCGTGTTCTCTGCGGAGAACACGTTTTATTCTGACTAATGTTTCCGGCAAACGGACAATTTACATGAGCGAAAGTCACGTCGTTATGAGACTCGTTAAATCTGAAAAAAAAGGTTTAAGCCGTGTAAAAAATATGTTATCGATCAAACGGTGCTGGAAGGACGGGGAACGTGCGACTGCACGGCTGCCCGGAAGATCTGGTGCCTGGTACAATTGGCTTAATGTATAATCATCCCGAAGAAAATCACTACCCGATGGATTCGCCCCTCCGATGGCTTTCGCAATGTGCGTTTAATGAAGGGGTGTCCACCGAGCTGCCGGCGCAGGAAGTCGTCTATCACCATAAAATCTTCCGGAGTAGTGGTTAAAGGTACGATTCCGAGAACTAGAAGCGCAGTCGGGACTCGTACATTTCCGACGGAACTTTACACACAGAATGACGATATGCAAATTGAATAATAATGTTAATTAACAGACCTATATCATCTCGAATTCTCGTAATCTCGCGTTTTTGCTCTCTTCTGTCTTTAGACACGATGATATCAAAATGTGAATTTTAAAGAGCGACTTTGACGTTCACATATATACCTGATAATTGAAACAAGAATCCATGAAAATGTTGTAATTTGCTGTTCACGATACGTTGGCGAACGAGCGCCTGACTTGTCAATTTATCCGAGCTTATTATTTCAACGGAGCGTGATAGTTTAACGAATTCCAATGAAACGCAACGATACAATATCGATAGAATTCTGCCCGCTATAGCAAAATCTGCAAGAGTCGGGGATGGAAACCAATAAATCCAACACATCGACGAGTTCGACCGACCGCGTTCGCGAAAAATATTTTATTTTCGTGCGAAAACCTACCAACGTCCCGATATTTTTCAGCATGCGATCGTAAACAACTTTCACAGCGCGAATTGGTATGCTCATCGAAATTGCATACCGACGACATGCGAGCAGGTCGTGAGAAACAAATGTTCATTTATTATCATCTATTGACGCACCATTGTTCGCGTGTCGCACACTTTGTCGAAAAAAAATGATATAATATCATTATTGATTGTGATACAAATTTCTCTCAAAGAATACTTTAACATCAGAACTAAATTTGATGCCCGTAGCATCGCTTTATAAATGCGAACGAATCGTATTACAAAATTGAAAGGAATGTAAGAAATCAATGCAAATTCCTCGAAATCAAAGAAAACTGCATCGTTTTGCTATGAACTTTGTCACGGCTCGTTCCGGTACGCATCCGTCTCTAATAGGTATCGCGTTTAAAGGCGTCGAGATCTCCATGTGTTTTCCCGTAACCATAAACGTACCTAGTCAGCGAGATCGTCGTTAAAGCGAAACAATGGGCATTCGGATTACGTCCAATTCATTTATCACGTGCTTTCGAGAGCGAGGCGGCAGAACGAGGGAAAAAAATGGAAAACAGCGTGACCCGCGCTCGGTGGCGGGTCCGGTAAAAAGAGACATTGCCAAGAAATTAATTCCACGGTTAACCGTCTGTGAGCCATTACACGACCTGCAATTCGCGGGTTTTGCCATCCGGAATAAGTTATCGTCTCGCAAGCCCCGATGACAGTATCGAAAGATATCATTTTTTATAAGAAATTCGCCATTAAAACAATTCATTCCATTTTATCAATACTCCGATAACGAAAACTGAGACATTTGCCACGGCTAATGATATCGCTCTGCGGCATTTGTTTCCTTCTCCCTCTCCCTCTCTCTCTTTTATCGTAACTTATTTCTTTCAATAAATAAAAGTCAATGTGTATCTGTTAGAGAAGATTCCTCGCGCAGGCAAGAAAGATCCCCCTGCTTCTTTTGTCGTGGACATGAAGAAACGGTTACAATGTCTTTAATTATAAATCCGAGGAAAACATCAATCTCGCGGTTTCTCCTTGCTCCGCAATATTGCGTCTCGGGCGAGTACTTAATAACGAGGCTGCCGGCACGGTATCCGGGAGGCGTTGCAACCGAAAGTGCAGGTGGGTTACCCCTTAAACGTGCCAGTCTTGATAAGCGCCGAATTAGCGACGGGATCTCGGCAATTAGTCAGGGGGGCACGGACGTGCCAAAAAGCCCGGCTAAACTCGTGCCACGGCCCCGCGAACTTCGCGACGACTTCGAACGTAAATCAGCGGTGTCCGTACGCCGTTTTAGCGGGACACCCGGTACACATACCGTACTTGCCGGGGGGTTTACTGCGCGGTGAGTTACTTGTGGGATTAATATCCCTATCTTCTATTTCGTTCGCATTCAACCCCCTTCGAACGCGCACATACGGTTGGCGCGTTACGTGCCGGGATACGCGCGCGCACGCACGCGTGTATATACACATGTATGTGTATATATTTGTACAATAGAACTGGCATTTTCACCCTCTATCCTGTATAGTCGGTAACACTGTTGCTGCGTCGGCAGCACGCCTTCGATTTATGACTTTGTGTATGTTATTTCGACAGTTCTCTCTTTCTCTCTCTCTGTTTCTTTTTCTATCTATCTGTCTACCTTCCCGTGCTACTATTGGCCGATATTATTCTCTCCGTTTCTTTTTTTACTCTCCTACTCGCTAACCTTTCTCTTTCCTTTCATATCATTTTCTGCTTGAGTCTATCGTATCTATCATCTATTCCTTCTCTGTCGCACGTCAGATGGCTGTTTTCTGAAAATCGATGATCGTCCACGGAACGACGGAACTGCTTAACCGTCTGCGTGCAATTTGAATTGCGATAGATATTTTTTCCTACACTCGCGAAAACTCGGACACACATTTTAGCGATTCGATCAATAGAGAAGAGAAACATTTTATCTCCGTCCATTATCTATTCTTTTTTATCGATTTCGTGAAAAACTGAAAAAGTAATCGTCTCTTAATTGTCAACAAATCAAATTAATTATAAAACAGTTCAGTTAATACTTAACATTTTTTCTTAATTCTAACGCGTAATTCCATCACATATTCCGTCAAAGTTAATTTCATATAGAGATATAGAGATTTGAAAGTAATTAATTGTATAAACTTAACATTAAATAAAATTTATTTTTGCAATATGTTATATTCGATCGCTACGAGCGACCAATCAGCGATCAAATCTGCAAATACGTTTTATCTCTCGTAATCTTATACGTATATATAGAAAATGTGTGAAAGTAAGTCGAAACGTACCGTTGTACATATTCTTTATTCGTTAAAAACTAATCCCACCAACTTCATGTTGGATTTTACTGTCCTCACAATAAGTCACAAATTATCCGCGGCTCTTTCCTTTTTATGTGGATTACCGTTAAACTCCGGCAACAAACAGCATCGCTACTCCCGTTCGCGCGCGCACTGTACTAATCCCGAATTCAAGGATGAACGTTGATGCCAGGAATTCCGGAAGTACCGGGATTTAGCAGCGTTTCGAGTTTCGGCTACGCGAGAACGTTTTTGATGCGCGTTCAACCGCCACGGCACGCTGGCGGTAGTTAAGTGGTTTAGGACGTTGCAATCTACTATGTTCCAACAATTTATAAACTATGTTACAAGTCGCGTATTTAACGCTATTCTTAGGATTCATTCAAACATTCACTTTTACTGAGATAGTCTGATCGATGCTCATTTATGCAGTCAAGAAAATTAAATTTTTATCGATTTGTAAGTTAAAAAGATATTCATGATTTTGAGACGTTTGAAATAAATTTCTGATATATATCTAAAAAAAAAAACAATAAAAATTGTGAATTAAAAACTTATGTTAATCTGAAATAGATCCATCGTGCGATTTTTTAGTGTAGCCCATTATCGTCTAAAGTATCATTGTTCCGTAAATACGCTCTATCGTGAACGGTGAATTAATTCCATTATTAATTGAGCCTCAAGTACAGGAACCGTTTAAACTTTATAAATAGATTACTTTAGTCGGGGTGCCGCATCACTCGGTTTAGGATAAATTTGTTAAAATTGAATTTGCGTGTTAAGCGGTGTAACGCAGAAATCGCTTGTCGCACAGGTTTAATCCTATACGAAAGGCGAAGTATATGTTATCATAATGAATTCCATAACTCTCCGCGGAATCCCTTATATCCCTCACATATACCTTCTCTAAATTCACACGTGTCGGGCAAAGCTTTGCATATTTACTTTGTAGCACTAAACGTTATGTATACGCAATTATTTACTGATTTTTAACTATATTCATGCATCTGTTGCGTCATGCTGTATAAATAAAAATGATTGCAACAGTTATTCAGTTCTTGAATAAAAGAAAATATATATGGCACTTTTCATCTCATCTATCGTTCCATATAGGAAGTGTAAGAGGATATTCGTTCGAAGCTGCTTCTGTTAAAACAACACTCTCAAGTACTCGATACTAGGGAAGGATATCGGTATCGATATTGGCTTCGGGCTGCCAATCCCAACTGCCATTAAAACGGGTGAAGAAAAGAGGTATTCGTGATCACTGCGATTTATTAGCCTTAACACAAACGTAGACGTTATGCAAAAATCGCTGCACGAGATGTTTCGATTTTTCATACGATTGTATAATATAGATAAATTTATTTGTTTTTTTTCAATTTATAAGTATTTTAAAAGGTTTTTTATTCAAAAACATGAGATTTAATTTAATGCGATCTCATTATCGATAAATTTGCTTAATTAAAAATTAGAGAAATTACTTGCTGTGAATTGTGATATATAGTTTTCGCATTTTATTCTTTACTTGTAACACACATACACACACACTATCATCTTGTCATCTTTTCCATCAGACGAACTCATCCTTCAATTAGACGAGACGTATAATTCTCTTCACGTTAAGTGCAAGTAAAGTGGAGGTAAGCACGATGCAATACGCATTATTGACAAGAATACTTGCTCGATTTCCCGATCACGTAAAAGAGGATCGCTTAATTTCTCGCAGAAAGGAGGCTAAGAGGTTTCCTTCGCTTCTCAAGTGCCATAGGTATCCATGACGACGCGATGATAGTGTCTTCTAGTCCTCGACATCAAAGAGCCTGTCGAGTATTAGTGACAGAAATCGAAGTCACAGTTCGGTGGGGGAAAGATGGTCGGTTGGATAGATTGAGATACGTAATCGTCCCTTTCCCAATTTCTCCCTCCCTTGTCGGAACCGCGAAAAGAACGAGAAATCGGGATAGACGGATGCGAAACAGAGAAGGTTACAGCACCCCTTGAGCTATTGATCAACGACGACGAGGCACCGACAACACATCCTCTTAATTAAACCCTCTGGGAATACGAGACGAGCGTCTACATGGGCGTGAATACGGGGTCATCCACGGGTATCTTGCGAAACCGCCGTCGCCGTCGTCGAAGACAAGCGCGGAAGATGGCTAGACGTTTCAAGTTTGAACAACCTTTCGCCGGGACGAAGTGTTCAAAGCCCTCAGGTGGTTCGAAAGATCGGAACATTAATAACTTAGTCGTTCCCACGATTGGCGGCCGAGGGATTTTTCTTTCCGCGCTTTTTTCTTTTCTCATTTGCTTCCGCCCGTTTCTTTGTGCGCCTCTAAAGTTTGTACAATCTGCGAAGTTCAAACGGTATAATCGCGGTACGACACAATCTCTTAACGTTCTTTGTTAGAGCGAGCTGTCAAACGCAAAGATCATGTCGACGAGCATCCGGCGAAGAGAGTTCGTCGTCCATTTTCGCGCAAGTTTGCGCATCCTTGACTGATACTTCACGAACTAGACAATTGACTGAGACGCACCTTCCTTTGCCGATGACTGGATTTAATATTAACGAGAGCGCCACGTACCGACTATTAAAAGTGCCCTCTCGCCATCCTTAATTATACAAACTTAACGTCTCTTCCACCAGTGCCTTCTAATTCTACTCCTCTCGCTAACTCTATCCATTCGCCATGCCGCGGTCATACTTGAGCGAAAGTTTCAGCCGAGTTTCGGTCCGCTCGACGCAAAGTAATGCGAAAGGAATTGCGATCTCTGGAAATTCGGGAAATTCTCATGACAAAATGCCGGCCAATGTCTAACATCAATGCCATATTTTAAAAATCAATAAGATTTAATGTGTGTCCTTATTTATTAAAACGAAATCTTTTGCAACATAAATATGAAAATTATATATCAGAATATTATACTAGGATTTTATACTATAAAATCGCACTTTGTCACGATAAATTTTTTTATTACATAACAAAAAAAACTCCTAGTTATAGCTTTAATGTAAAAAAAAAATCATTATTTTTATGTCCGACAGATAATGAAGCGCTTGCCGTTACAAACGGCATCTCGCGAAAATTCCGAAAATACCTTTCGCACGAAGCAGAAAGGAGTAGTAAGTAGTTTCATGCTTAGAGGAGTGTGAGATTGGAGGAGTGACGTACGGTATTTCGACGGATAGGATGTGGCGTGGAGGGAAGAGGGCAAGGCTTCGGGACTCGTTCGTCGAGTAATTAGCGACGGTAGCAAGAGGAACGGTTTATTAGCGCGGAAAGCGCTCAACATCGCTGGGGCAAATATTCTCGCGCGCGATACCGTCGCGGGAGGAACATGGGCGGTGAACTAAACTTCCGGTATCCAACCTTTATTTCGAGCAAATGGTAGCTGCGCATCCTACTGTGGATCTTACTAACGCTGTGTCGATATTGACGCCGTGCGCAGGATAATGGGAACCACATTCCGCGTATTTATGAAAAGGTGCCTTCGAGATTGCTGTGATCGAAAATGCGACGTGAAAACGATATCCGCTGAAGCGAAATTAATTTTTTTTTTTTTCATAACAGAATCCAAAGCTAATTGCGATCATTGATATTCCGACTTTTTATTACAACATTATTTTACAAACAAATTTTTGCTTTTTTCATTAATCTCGGGGTCGTCGATACTCAGGGACGATATGTTTTTTATTCTTCAATATTATTGAATTTTGTTCACGCTTCAAATGACGAGAATGTGGAAAATTCCAATAGAAAAACTTCTGATCGTTTCGAAAACGTATCTTTCATGTCACGATTCTCTTGCAGTTCCTTTTCGTATCCGAGAAAGGGAATCGCGCGCTATGTGTAAGGGTGGACAGTAAATTCCGAGCAATAACTGTTCCTCGCTCGCTCAACCCTTTGCCCAGGAGTAACGCCGGAAGCGCACACTCACCCTGGACGCATTTCAGACGTTCACCATCCATAACTTTAGAGAATAAGTGGAACGTCGCAATATGGCTAGCCGGAGTTCTGTAAACAGCACGGTGCTGTTCGACGGAAACGGAACCGCCTGATATCAGCGGAGTGGTAAGAATTAAAAAGTTATTGCAAGCTTCATAAGGAAAAAGAAAATGAAAGAAAAGATGTATAAAGCGGATCTCAAAAAAAAAAACCATCCGCTAATCACTGCGAGAAAGCAAATCTTGAAAGAATAATCACATAAAAAAAACCTTTATAATTAAAAAGTAAAATCGTAAAAAAAAATCATTTGCTTTATTTAAAAAATGTAGCTCACCTTATTCATCCCATTGTAACGTCGGATACTTGTTTCCGTTGTCAAACACTCGCAAAATTCAACCTGGAAAAGAAAGAACCAAAATTATATTTCTACACGCGTATCTCACTTCCATATATCCATCCGCTCAACAATTTCCATGTATATAAATTAAACACGGTGTCTCTCGCACGATCAATATGAATTTCAATATAAATCACGCTCCGCAACCTGAAACTCGAAAGAACGTCGAAGGCGAGATGGAAGATGACCCATTAAAAAGCCATATATCCCGATGCTCTCGTCGCAGCACGATGAAAGGGTAAATTTCATAAAACTTGCTTCCTCCCAGCCCTTACTTCGCCGGCGTCCGAGCTGCCGGTGGCAACTCCGAATGAATTTTACATGAATCCGTTTCCCCGACGGGCCAAAGTTAATAGCGACAAAAAGAACTTTGCCGCTCGACCTGCTCGTTAAAAGAAAAGCACCTCGCCTCTCGTTTGTCCGTCGATGTTCGACCATGGATCCTTGGCCGCTCTCGCGTTCTCGTGCATCTATTTCACGGATGTGAGAATAAATTCAATACTTTTCGGTCTGTCCCTTGTGCTCTGTATTCGCTTGACATCACGCACGTTCGATTAAGGGAACGTGTGAAGGTAACGAATGAAAGGGGCCCTCTAAATTTCCGTCAAGTGAAAGCTCCTCTCGATGACGATCGCGTATCCTCGAGATAATCTGTGCCCTTCCATCACCGTTATTCGACCTCCACCTCTTCCCTCCATCCTTCCAATGTCCTCCGCCCTCTTGTCATGCTGTCGAGAAGGATGGTTTCTACTGGCGGCTCTCTCTCTCTCTCTCTCTCTCTCTCTCTCTCTCTCTCTCTCTCTCTCTCTCTCTCTCTCTCTCTCTCTCTCTAGACACGAGGAGGGTAAAACTCCCTATCGGCAATCAGATGATTCTGGCAGTCGCCCTTCACGAAAGGTTTTGATATTGATCTTAGTCCTCGCGGCGGCCGACGATAGCGATGTAGAGAAGATATGTGTACTACTTCGGAAATGTCGAAGAGAACTTCGATAATACTTTTCCTATCTTCTAATTCTTCTAGCTTTGGGAAGCTTTCTCTCGTAACTTTTTTTCTTATTTTTTTTTTCTCTTTCGCTCGTGCGATATAATCCAAGATATAGATTTTTACTCGTATAAGCTCATTATTTAAGTCTTTATAAATTTTCTACTCAACTAAAATGTGAATCATGTTCAACAACTATATTTATTTAACTTTATCAAGAAACGGCCAAGTGCGCAAAAAAAAGCAAGAAGGCAAACTAAGAATTTGAAGCTTAATAACGAAACTTGGCGAGGTACTTCGCTGCATGGAAACTTCCACGAAAGTAGACTCATGAATTCGGTCGGTTCAATTCCAGCTCTAGCAGACGGACCGACCCGATCGAGATTCTCTCTTTCTCTTTCTTTCTCTTTCTTTCTCTTTCTTTCTCTCTCTTTCTCGCCCCCCCCCTCTCTCTGTTTCTTAATATTACATGCTCTCCAAAACAGTTTTCCTGGATATTCAACAATTGCACGACTTCATCGAATATCGGCGCACGCTTGGATGATTTGTGTCTATTTTATTACACCTCGCTGAATCGCCAATTCTCGTGAGTATCGATTGATGTTCCCAATTTACAGAGCTACCCGGAAATATCCGCTCGTCTCTCGTTTCCCCGTATAAAAACATGATTTATTGTACGGATTGTAGCTTTCGACAATTAAGCGCATCGTTAACTTCCTTCTCGAGATGTATCGGAAAATATATAACAAACAATACAATGTATCTCACTATTAAGATCGATAAAAAAAAATAAAAGGTACATATAAAAGTACAGTTTATATAATCTCCTTTTACGAATATAATAAGGAAAGTTTTTAAAACAAAATATGAGAAAAACGCATACACACAAGTATAAAATAGCTCGAATAATATGAAATAGAACATTATTACGTATCAAACTCGCGTATCTTTTTCTCTAGCTGTAATTTAACTAATCTAATTCTGAGAATAAAAATCGCATCGTATCTTTATTATATTGCTAATAAAATTGTTAATAAAATGGAATTGTTTTTATAACTAATAAATAAGAGTGAATATATGTTTCACGATTAATCATTTTGAACAAGTATCGTTGATTTAAACTCTTGCAAATACGAAAAATAACAGATCTATGCGATGGCAGCAAAAGGAGGAGGGCAAAAAGAACGAAAAGACTAGCGAAAACGTCGTTGAGACTGTTTCGCGTATAACGGGTGTCGGAAAGTGGCCGTTATTCGCCGCGGACTAACCGGATCGAAGTAATCCGGAGAATCCAGGGTACGGACCGATACCTCGATATTTAGAGTTATTGCCGGATCGCGGAAAGTTCCGTTCCAGGCTTGTAATCGATGTAACGCCCGCCGCTTTATTACCCTAGTCCATTAACCATCGTTCGGTTTGTGTGTACACACCCCGATGGTAACGAGAAAACGGACGGCATACTGTGCAAATAGGATGGCGGGAAGGAAAGGGGGATGTTAAATTTGGTGTCTCACAATTACGCCATTGCGGACGTTTAAATTCATCGGGCGAATCTCGCAAGATAACAATCTTTGCATCATGCGCTGGATAACCATTACGTCGATCCATTACGAATTTCGCGATAGGACACTGCAAATTTCGTGTTAAGATAAACTCATTAGCGGGTGAAATTACAAAGGAAATGATAAGTCTAACGAATGCGAGCTATAAAAAAAAAGAAGTAATATGTAAAGTGTTTGTATATCTGCATAGAGAATGGAAAATGCAAAATATCAGATGCAAAAATGAATGCAACGCGAGGTTGTAGAAAACAAAAATATGATTGCGAAACCATTGGATATGGAGGAAAAGAATTTTCGTATTTTCTTAAACGAATTAAAAAAGCTCAATGCAGTGTAAATTCATGCAACGCAAGAATAGAAAAACTTTGGAATGTTTGAAACGAGAATATAAAAACTTTAGAATGTTTGGAATGTTTGAATTAAAAATACAATCGCCAGCGTGAAGCAGAAAATTTATATAGGACCGTGAGAACGTTCCATCAGTTAAACGTCGTGTGTAACATTATCGCGTATCTCTGCGACCGTGCTGTATTAATTAAATGATGATATGTACATTCGTTTTGTTCGTGATCAAAGAAAATTCGAGGTGTTGAGAGAAGAAGAGAAGAAGGCATTTCCGAGTCTTTGACGCCACTTTGCTGTTTCCGTCGAACAGAAATAGCAAAATGAGCACAATGGCGGGGGTGGACTAGCAGCAGCTTGGGATAATAGGGCCACTCGGCATTACGAATGAAGTAATTTATTTTACTTCACTTGCGATCCTTATCGCAGTGCCGTGCTTATTTAAGCGGCCTTCGTTCCAATAAAGAGCAGAGAGAGATAGAGATAGAGAAAGAGAGAGAAGGAGAGAGGAAGGTAGTTTCTCGGCGTTCGGGAGCGGTTCTAGTCGATGGAAATGAGGATGCTCAGCGAATCGCATCGTCCACGCCCTCCGTCGTTCTTCGTCGATCTATTTACTAATCGCGTTTATTTAATCTATCCCGCACACGGATTCAACATAGTTTTACGATTGGATTCTACGCGATGATGCTGATCTAGCCTTGTGACTAATCCATATCCATGCACGCCTCTCTAATTATAGCTGACCCCGTCTAGTTATAATAGCAACGTGATTACACGACTACCCGATTACACGATCGTCCTCTCCGTTTCTCATATTGTAATTTGATAATAATCATCCCACGGCTGCTGTTACATTATTATCAGTATTCCCTTGTTCCTCGATCACGACCGTCTGTGATTTTCCCCGGAGACAAACTATTTTCCTCGAACATATTTATTCCATCGAAATGAAAGTCCAATACACTGTTGATATATGCGCACGTAGTTGCTTCTCCGAATATTATTCCGTGTGGATATATTCCCGCATTCGTATGTTCGATGTCACGCTCGATACCGAAGATCTTAATCTTTCGGATTTGTTTGCGCGTATTCCACTTTATATATTGCTAATAGCTTTACGCGCAATTTAACGAACAATTTACAACATGGTCAATTATTAATATTATTCTGATATAATAGATACATTTTAATTTATAATTTCTAATTATAACTCTCCATTTAATATCCTATTTTCAATAATTAATTTACATTCTGTATTTGAATCGAAGCGAATGATTCCTGCAATTACATTTTATATTTTTTCGACAACCTATAGTCAACTTTAATTCGTAGTGACGTGAGATTAAGAAATCAAAATACTAAGTCTAATAAGACTATTCTGGGCGCGCTGTATCTCTTCTGTCTGACCATATCAGCGCGCTACTACTTAAAAACGCTTGGCGTGTCTGATCATAAGTGTCCCTTCTTGTTCACCGCGACACCTCACGATTTATAATTTACGTCGCGTCGTAATTCATTAATCATGGTCATTACGTGACCAGGGCTTATTTCCGCGTTTTCTTTCGTCATAGAGACGGCGGACAATTAACAGGGAAATCGCTTACCCTTTAACAGCGGTAAGGAAACATTGCGGTTAATAGCGTCAGATAAAGACATCCAACGGATAGCTCATTCCTGCGTCGCGTGACCGACCGTCTCTCTCTCTCTCTCTCTCTCTCTCTCTCTCTCTCTCTCTCTCTCTCTCTCTCTCTCTCTCTCTCTCTCCCCTCCCCCCTCTCTCTCTCTTTTTCTTCTTTTCCCTGACTATATTCCGCGTACATAAGCGGCTCACATAACAAGTTTCTTTTTTTACAGAAACGTACAAAGAGCCGCGTGGCAACTGTCACGCGAGCGGCCGAGCGACAACATTTGACGCAAAAATACACCCCCTGAACGCTTTTAATATTTTCCGATATGCCGCACGTGTGTTGCGAGTGTCGTGATGACGTCTTGACGTGCGTGAAGGTTCGCGTCGCACGGCTGCGCGAAAACGTACATTTATATAATCTGTGTGTGTGTCGTCCTGGCACGTATGTATGTATGTATGTATGTATGTATGTAGCAAATAAAAGTCACGACAGTTTACTTGTTGTAGCTACTAGGAAGTTTGCGTTGCGACTGACGTGACCATATAACTGTTACAGCGTAGAAGTGACATGCCCTCCGCGATCGTAACTATGATTTATTTCCGTTATTTTTCTACATTGTAACAAACTACTTTAGTTTCGACTTGCGCTCCTCTCTTTTTCTCGCATCTTGGCGCGGCTCGCCGTTCAGTGGAAATCTTTCAGCTCGTGCGAAAAGTTATCTTATCGAATTTAAAAACTACGATTGTACTTGCACGGCTGCTGTGTCGTGCTGTGTCGTACAATCTTACGGAATAGTTTACGTCCTCTAAGGTTGTATCAGGTTATATTGTGCAGCATGACTGGCGTTTGAAGGATAGTAGCGTTTGATGTGTACGTCGTTGACACTCCTAGCGAAGTATCCACGAATACGAGGAAAATTTCTATTTACTAGCAAATAGCCAATAGCAAAAGATCAATATTAGCGCACGGCAAATATTGCCGACCGTCGCAACCATCGGTCACGAGAAGTCTTGATGTACGTCCCGGTAACATGCGGTGACAGATTACTCGCGTTCCAATTACATCCCCGTATATAACGTATCGATTTATGATTCGCAAACGCGACAACTGCGAAAATTGACGTAAATACGCTTATATGCGTCGTTAAGCATTTTGCCTGTGATCTGACCAGTCCTTTTCAAGTTAATAACTTTGCGTAGGTATCGTGTAATTATATATCGTATAATTATCGCGAATTTATTACCACGCCATGCGTGATGCTGCGAGCGCGTATACACAAATTGCATAAATGATGTAATCATGTTATAGCTCTATCATGCAAACGCTAATATATCTTCTAACAGAGATTATTGCGACGCTTGTTTTCTGAATGGATTATGTAACGCGATATGTCACGGAAAAAAGTTTAATGTCACCCATATTACATGATGGATCGTTGTAATATATATATATATATATATATATATATATATATGTATGTATGTATGTATGTATGTATGTATGTATGTATGTATGTATATAATAAATAAAACTTATCATTAAATACATCGTGTGTCTACGATTTTATTAAATTTTACGGACATGCTGCGCGTAACGATGACGGTACATTATTTGCGTCCCGTTCGTGTTTCGATTACAAGTTCCTGTTACAAACTGTTTTTGTCTACAGGAAATAGAGGACAGCGAAACGGATATTTAGGCAAGCAGGAGCAGAGATTTATCCCACTTTAACGGCGGAAGGGAAGCGCGTGACAAGGGAGCAGTCAACGACCGGGCCGATATAATTCAAATCTGGTATCTTGGCGTCGCCGGCAGGAGCAACGTCGTGCATTACAATATCGCGCATAATGTCGACGAAAAAAAGGCTCGACGAATACGCGACGCGGTCCCGTCGTAATATAAATCATCGAGAGCGGCGACGACGGCGCGTGGTGTTACTTAGATAAACCGCGCGCGGATGGATTCATCGACCATTGACACGAGACCGACCTCTTCACCAAAGACGCGCTGTGGGGAGAAGGAAAAAGAAGAAGAGGATATTGGGGGTCTCATCCGTTTCAGGATTAACTATCTACCAGTCATATGTGATGTGTATATCGCTGGCAATTCATGTACCGAGTCCAAAACAGAGAAAGATCCTTTTTGTCGCACGAGGACGCGGATCATCGTATTTACTCGAAAATCACCTTTCGCATCCTTATTCGACTA